>BQNB010120227.1:0-20671 GCA_026074375.1 Tanacetum coccineum
CAAGTTTTAATAGTTGATTTAGTCATTTTTAACCTAGATCTACACATGCATTATCACTTTTATTTCTTGATCATCAAAATAAAATACATTTACATACATATAATGAAATAAAAATAAAATGATAACAAAACTTATGAAGGTTTTACCATAAGAAAATGTAGACAAGATCAAAATGATCAAAATAAGAACAAGCTTGATGATAAGGCTTCAATCCCAAGCTTAAACTCCACCCAAAATACTTTTGTTCACCATTTTATTTACTCAAATATCTTGTATAAACCTTCTTATAACTTCAGCCCCAAATGATATAAAAACCTTCTTGAAAAACTTCTTTTGTTGCTTCAAAAATATAGGAAACCATACTAGGTAGTCATATTCACTAGTAGGTTATTATAGATTAGGTAAAATTTGTATGAATATGGTGTTATGGTGGTGGTGGCTCACGGCAATAAGAGGGGGAGGGAGAGATTTTTGGTGTTGTTTCTCTCACTAGAATGCATGAAATTGTATGTGTGTGATTTAATAGTCAAAAGTGGTTTTAAGTATGAAGTCAAGTAATTGTGGATTAATTGTGGATCCTTTTTGCCGCCCATACAAGGGGTAAGTGGGATGAGTTTTTATTAAAACTTGTCCCACAATTTGCAAATGCGGGTATTTTCAAAGTTCGATATTTAAAAAGGTACGATTTGTAGTCGTTTTTCGTAAAACGTAAAAATAGTACGAGACACGAAAAATAAAAACGAATGCAACAAAAATATTTCAACGGCATTTTGGAAATGTAAACGTCGATACTTAACGTAGAATTCGTCGGTTCTTCATAAACATCGCGTAAATTACAATTGTAGGCCCTAATTTCTTCCTGGTTAGTCGTGAGTTCATATCTCAATATAAAAATGAAATTTATAATTAATACTCGAGAATAAAATAACGACCTGAAATTTACGGATTGTCACATTTTCCATACTTATTATGTACTGTATACCCTTCATCCTTTCCTTAAGCTTACCATGTACCCCTCCTTCCCTATATAAGGAAGGATATATGGAAGGGTGAAGGGCGGTGAAACAAATTCCATCTATGTTATTCCTCTTTTCTCTTCCTCTCTCTCTAGTTTCACCCTCTCTACTCTCTCTCTCTCTAAACTCTAAGTGATCTTATTTTTTTTGGGTAATGGGATTACCTTGTTAAATTTCTCTAAGTGATCTTGTGTGCATAATGATATAGTAATTGTATTAATCCTACAATTGGTATCAAGAGCCATGGGATAATGTAGTGGTCTTTTTGTGTGTGTGATATGTCGTTGTGCGTAGGTAATTTATATTTAAGTTTTATTATTTATATTTTTCCAACTTTACCTATTAACAAACACTAACAGGCAGTGTACCTGATCAGTTGTAGGTTTGTTGGTACGTAGGGTGTCGATCAATAAGAGCGAGTGTTAATACTTAAATTTGTCAGTATTTTAGTTATCTAAGTTAGTTCTAATTTATTCTATGTTATACCTAAGTTATACTTAAACTAACACAAAAAGGGGGTTTTCAGCCTGAGAGACTAACACGAGTTTTGGTTTACCTAGACTGAGATTGGGCGATTATCACAGACAAGTTGACAATTAGAAGATAGAGAAGCAGTCAAGCCTAATTTAAGGAAAATGTATTAACCATATTTAATCTAATAAAATGTAGGTTTTAGTTTATAAGTGCAATGATTGTCTTATCTTGTTGTTGATATATCTTTCCTAGATTTAAACGGTACTTCTTTCTAAAACATAGATCTAGCAATTCTGTCATAATTAACCACATCAGCATAAATTACTCATGGTTGATTATAATCTATCTTAGAAGTCAATAATGGTGATCTTATTAAATCCTAGCTCATTAAGACTTTACTAACTTACTGCTTAACGGCTCTTTATATACTAATAGTCCACTATCCAGATCTTTACCCAAGGAATCAGAACGTCATTTGTTTATCCTAGGTCACCTGCTAGTCCAACTTGTTCACTAAACCAAAGGCAAATACATGTCAATATTTGTGATCCTATTACTCTAGATATATAAATTACAGATATAGAGAGCTATCCCGACATCTAGCTAACGCTCTATTTGTATTCCTAGATCTAGTTGAATGATAGATCGCATACTTAAGCACATAAACGAGTATAAATTGATAAACATAATTAACACAAAACGAATAAGATACAATCAAAATAAACATAAACTAAACATTAAATTATCATAAACATGGCTAACACCTACAGCCATTATAACTATACAAATGTCATAGATGAACGATTTAGGTAAAATAGACAATAATGAACGATACCAAAAATCGAACGCGTATTTAGAGTATAGAAATTAAAAGGGTTTCCTATAGGGCGTTGCAAGATTTTCGTGGCTTCTCTTCTTTTCTAAAAATCGAACCTGGTGGTTAATGCCTTCTTCTCAGTCTTCCGTATAACCTGGTGGTTACGTCATATTGAATTTGGTCAGTCAGTAAGCTCCTATCTCTTGAAGATGAACAACTACTTGGACACACTGGAACACCTAGGCTATGCTATGCCAAATGAACTTGGTGTGAGTCTTATTTTGAATTCTCTCAACAAGGACTATGATCAGTTCGTTCAGAACTATAACATGCATAGCATGGGGAAGAGTATAGTTGAATTTCATGCTATGCTAAAACTCTATGAGAAAGGTATTCCAAAGAAGGCTGAAACTCCCGCTGTGTTAGCAATACGGGAGGGTAAGATCCAGAAGGACAAGAAGAAACCGCAAGGGGCAAAGGGTAAGGACAAGGGAAAGAATAAGCTTGCCTATGCTCCCAAGCCCAAGATTCCTACTGTCCCGACAGCCTAAGAGAGAAACCGACAGAAGAGGACTCTGTCTGCCACCACTACAAGGAGGTGGGTCATTGGAAGAGGAATTGTCCGTCTTACCAAGTTGAGTTAAAGAAGAGAAAGAATACTAGGATTGCTAGTACTTCAGGTATCTTCACTATAGAACTCTATGTTTTTTCTAATATGACTTGGGTATATGATACGGGTTGTGGTACTCATATCTGTAATACTTTGTAGGGTCTTAGAAGAAGCAGGAAGTTGAAACATAGAGCTTTGAGTCTATACGTAGGCAATGGAATGCGTATAGCCGTTGAAGCTATTGGAAGTTATGATTTAGTTCTTCCTAGTGGTTTATTAATTGTATTAGACAACTGTTATTTTGCACATACTATTATTAGGGGTGTTGTTTCAATTTCCCATTTGGTTAACATCGGTTATATTCATACATTTACGAATTATGGTATTTCTGTTTTGAAAGATAATGTGTTATATTTTAATGCAATTTCACATGATGGTATTTATGAAATAGATATGCATAATATTTATCCAAAGTTAATTTTCTATGTTAAAGTAAGCCAACAAAAGAGCCAAACATGCGTTGGAATCTTCTTATCTATGACATTATCGTCTTGGTCATATAAACAAGAAATGCATAGACAAGCTTTAGCATGATGGGATCTTACAACTCACTCATGATGAATCACTTGAGAAATGAGAGTCTTGTATGTTTGGGAAGATGGGGCGCAAGCCTATTTCAACATCAAGTGGAAAGAGCTAAGGACCTAATAGGACTTATACACACTGATGTATGTGGCCCTTTTAGAACTATGTCAAGAGAGGGTGCTAGTTACTTCATTACCTTTACAAATGATTTTAGCTGTTATGGTTATGTTTACCTGATGAAACATAAACATAAGGTATTTGAAACATATAAGGTCTTTCAAAATGAAGTTGAAAATCAACTCGGTAAAAAGATAAAGGCTATTCGATCCGATCGAGGAGGCGAATACCTGAGTCATGAGTTTGTTAATTATCCTAACTTACTTCACCTTATACACCACAACATAACAGGGTGTCTGAGATGAGGAATCGAACTTTACTTGATATGGTTTAATCCATGATGAATCTAACAACTTTGCCAAAATCCTTTTGGGGATATGCTCCCGAGTCTCTTGTTCGCATTCTCAATATGGTTCCAACCAAGAATGTTAAAAGGACGCCTTATGAAATATGGCACAGGAATGCTCCCAAGTTGTCTTACATAAGGGTTTAAGGTTGTGAGTCACTCGTAAAACAAGACGCGCCTAACAAACTTGATCCTATATCCATTAAGTGTATCTTTGTAGGATACCCAAAGGAAAAGATGCGTTACTACTTCTATTATCCACTCGAGAACAAGATTTTTGTTGCTCAAAAAGCTGAGTTCTTTGAGAATAGCCTATGGTACAAGAAGCGAGTGGGAGTCATGGACTTCTCAAATCGAGTGGGAGTGATGAAGGACTTGAATTAATTCAGGAAGAAGATACACAACCTTCTGAAAATACTAGCGAAGTACATAATGAGGTCGCGCCTATTGAGGTCGAGCCCCAAAATGTTGAAGTTCTTATTCGTAGATCTGCAAGGATACCTCAAGCACCAGATAGATACGACTTTTAGGTTGATGTTGAGGAATATGAATTAGGGGATCTTAATGAACCACATATGATGTGGTAGTCGTAGAACTTCAATAAGAAGTTTTACAACTCCCTAGGCAGAGTACCTAATCGTTGTAGTGTAGTATAGGCAAGACTCGAGAGTTGTTATCGTTCTGTAAGGGAATAGGTTGGGAAAGATCGAATAGAGCTTAACCGAGATCTATGGGATTGAAAGGAGATTATTTTTGTATTTTTATATTTTATAGAAAGCAGTAAAATCAATGGTTTGAGAGGTTGATTGATTAACTAATTAACTAAATTAAATATGATCTAAACTACTTGTGATAACTTTATGATAAAATAATGTATTTGCTTAATCATGCATTACTCATTAGATTGCTTCTCCTAATCATGTTGCCTTGTCACACTCGTGATGATCTGTGTAAGTATTTCCTAAGTCATGAACGAATTACACGAACCCGCCGTCTATTTAATATTCTGTTAAGGCAATGCACAAGTAAGGTAGTATGAAGACTATTACAAGGCCCCTAAGAGTATATTAAATGCAATTGAAATATCTTAAGAGGGATCAACCATATTAAGGGTAAGGTAGTATGAAGACTGTTACCGATGGTATCCTTTCTACACACTCGCGTTTCCCTAGACGTCTATGCCAATTTAATATCTTATGGCTAGTTTTCTAAAGCCTAACGCGCACATTCATCACAAGAAGCAACAGTAAAAGGATCTACAATCTAACTTTCATGCAATCATAAGCAAATACAAAGGAGGGTTTAGCCTAACATGTTATAGATAAAGCAAGAACATAAATCAATACTCATTACTTGTCAGAGCATATAAATTACCATAGGCTTGGTAAAGGATCAAACCTCCACCGCTAGGCGCAAGCATTATTAAATACTATCAAAGAGGTCTTTTTAAAGGGTTGTGGGGTGTAGGTGTAAGATAACATTAATGGAAACGGAAACAGATGGGATACATTTAGGGAGTGACTTTTGGGTGAAGGAAAGGGTTAGCTAATTATTTATACGAGTACACGTTGGTTAGGTTGCTAAGCCAAGAACTCGGACAAGATATACAAACTTTACACAACTCTACATCAATCTCTTTCTTTTTCTTTTCTTGACTTTGATATAAACATATACATAAGCAAATGGCAGCCCGCACATTTTTTTCACTCTTTTTTTATATATACATTTTTTTAACACTTTTGCCCTGCCATTGCTTAAACATATAATACACCATGGGGTTTATAGAGACACCCCTACACTTGAACTTTTACATACTCGATATTTACAATCTAACTAATGAACCGAACATGGAGATCATTTGACAAACATATGGGGGTACTGACTTAACTTTTCTTCCCTATTCTTCTGCAAAATAAATACTACCATGAATCCTAATCGTCCCATAACTGTATTTACAAGGATAAGGACTTAGCAACTGTATACTCAATAATTAACTTGGGTTAAAACAATAATGTACTAAAGGTGAGTACATACAAGGTAGGCTAAGGCGATTTGGCGTAACAATTGGTTCACAGGTGACAATGCTCTTCATTAATAGTCCGGCTTAACCAGAAAATTACGAGAACCATAAAAAATGATAGGCTCGGAGGGTTGTACTAGAGGTATCCTACACTAAAAATGAGTGCATGGCAAGGGTGTGGGATAGTTATATATTCGATGTGACCATAATAACAATTACAGCTTTAAAACATGGGTTAATCCTAGTGCCTCTTTTCTAGCAAATCCTAATACTCACTATGCGGTCTCGGGATGCATCACAAAACAAGTTCTAGAATTTAATTGTAACACCCCCAAAATATGATACGCAGTGAAGTACAACATTTTGGGTGCTACTTCATAATACATGCACACGAGCCCCAATAAATGATCAAATGATACGTTTATAAACAAAATTTATTCAAATTATTTAAATAAAATCAGAGTTACATAGGTCCTAAATAACTTTAGAAATTTCTTTTCTAATAAGTCACAGCACGACTTCCTTACAAATCCCATTTTTATAAAATGTATAAATTTTCACTGAGACACAGTCCCTGATATCCGCGTTCTGTTCCTTCCAAGCTATCAACAACTCCTAAACCTGAGATACATGCTTAAAAACGTCAACAAAAAGTTGAGTGAATTCATAGAGTTTACAAATAACAGTCAGATTACAATATTTGGTTCCACAAAAACAATTATAACATTTCTTGCAAGGCAAGTTATATCATGATTTCCACTAACATGAGCACGTGTATCGAACCTTAACACATTTATCATTTAGGATAAAATACTGACCGGGAAGTATGCCACCACCCCTAGTCTCAATACAAAATGTCCGTTACAGGTTGTTCACCATCGGATTCAGACCCGGACAGGGTTGTGAAACCCAATAGATCTATTTAATGCATTCAGCGTTTACCTCCTTAGTAATTAACGGTCACACAGCAAAAGGCATATACTCATAGTATGAAATCATATCACGTATAAAAACACATTGCGTTCAATTTTTCAAAACAACATGTATCCCCCTCACGGGTTATAAAACATTTAAAACAGTTCAAAAGCGAGGCTGTGAACTCACCTTGATCGAAGCCGAAGATCAAAATAACCAAAACAATCACGAACTATTCAACAACGAACTCAACCGCGACCTATAATTTATGTCACTTACTATACGATAAGATACGATCGAATAGTGCGTACATCGCAACTATTAAAACTATATAAATATACATACACATGTGATGAGAAATCCACTTGCGCGTCTTAGATCCTAAACCCCACATAATTGAGTTACGATCATTCTTTTACCTTCACGTTACAATACTTTATTGAAAACTTTCCATTTTCAGAAACTTTTTATTTTTGGAAAGTTACTATTTTTAGAAAGTTACCATTTTTAGTAAGTCCCGTCATCTAATTTTATTTATAATAATATTTATTTATTTCATCGTACATTTGACATCCAATTTGGTTGTTAATTACTCGTATTGGAGTTATATTCCGTATGTTACAAGAGTTACTATTTTTAGACTTTCCATTTTTGGAACCGACTAATGGTTACAAAATAATTACTTACATAAGAATATTAATCGATATTATTTTTATTAATCGAATCGCCCTTATAACGTATTGACGTTGATTAAAATCTCCATTGACTTTTATGTTGATTTTTATACATATAGTATATTTATTTTCTACACCGCAACTAGTCTAGTTTATTTGTTAAGAGTCGTTAAATCCAAAATCATATTGTCATAATATTAATAGTGATTACTATCTTTATAAAAACTCACAAGTTCCATATTAACCCATTTTACATAATAAAGTCAATGTTTGACTTTATTTGACTTTTATAAATATATATACTTTTTACTTAGATCTGACCCGTCCAAAACGACCCGCTATATCACATTTTCACGACTTAGACTCTAAAGAGGTTTTATGCAAAACGACGTTCCGGACAACTTTTTAGTTTTAGTCGAGACCTGAATCTCAACAGAAAATGACCAAAATGCTCTTACAATATTCTACTGGAAACTTTTTATATTATTAACTTTATTAAAACCCGGTACCGGGTCAAACCGAATGCATTTAATGAGTGTTGGGTCAACCCGCCGAAAACCACTATTCCCACCTGAAACTGCCACTCTTGCCTGAAAAAACCCAACCCATTTCTCAACCCGCCGGAACCCAACTCATATACCAATAGTTTTTAATATTTAAAAAAACTTCACCACACACCCTCTCTCTCTCTCTCTCTCTCTCTCTCTCTCTCTCTCTCTCTCTCTCTCTCTATCTATCTATCTATCTATCTCTCTCTCTCTCTCTCTCTCTCTCTCTCTCTCTCTCTCTCTCTTTCTCGGTTCTTCCCACCCTTACATATCTCTCTCTCTTACATCTCTCTAAAAACACACAAACAACATCTCTCTCTCTAACATCTCTCTAAAAACACACACAACAACATCTCTCTAAAAATACCTCAAATCCTCTTATTCAAAACGATGGAAGAGTTTATATGCAGTGATCTTTTATTAGGTTTTTGTAGATTTTTATTTTATTTTGTTTTCATATGTTTTTATATATTGACTTGATTTTGAATTTCGTGTTTTTAACAGGTTGTTGGTAATTATTCGATTAAGCTTTTGTTGATCGGTGATAGTGCCATGTTCCGGTGACAATCATACAGCGGTGTTGGCCTTTCAATTTGTTTGAGGTAGTGTTAGCCTCAAATATTAAGTCGAACAAGGAAGTTCGTTCACTAAGAATATTTGGTCTCAGTCATTTAATTAAGTAACATTGTAATAGACTAGAACGGGTAAACGGGCTTTTATATGTAAGCTAACCGGTCACGTGTATCGGGCAAAAGCCCAAGTAATCCTGAGCCCGTCCCGTAGAAATACAAAAGGCATGTAAGCCTTTATGTTTAAGTATAAATACACCCCTCTAAGGATGGAAAGGGTGTTGGTTCTCATTGTAATTTTACTAGTTAATCAACCATCTCATTTTCTCTCTACTTTCTCTCTCTTGTTTCTCTCTCTACATTCTTCCTAGTTTCTTCCTACTTTTCTTGTTCAATCCAAGTGATAAGTTATGAAGTGAAGTGAAAAAGTGGTTCCTACATTTGGTATCAAGAGTCTCGGGTGGATTGTGATTTGTTTTGTGGGAATAAGCTCAAAATTCAAAAAAGACGTGTACTTTTGTGTTCTAAATGTGCCATAGTATCTTATTTTGAAGTTGGTTAGCTTATTCGTGGCTTATTGTGGTTTAAAAAGTGGTTTTAACTCGTTTTTCAATCTTGTAAGTTAGGGAATTTCTTGATAGCGAGTTACATGTTTGCCATAAGGTGTGTTTGTTTATTTGCTTAAAGTGGAACAGGACAAAGAAGTGGAAAACGACGTGTGCACTTGTTCGAAAGTGACATCCTTGGCAGCTTGTAGTAGCGAGTTACAAAGAACAAGTCCAGCGAGTTAGAGATTTGAAAGTCCAACGAGTTAGAGATTTGAAAGTCCAGCGAGTTAAATACTTGGAAATCTAGCGAGTTACAGGTTTCAAAATCTAGCGAGTTAACAATTTTATTGAAGACTTTTTCAAGGTCAAAGTCAAAGGTTACTCTGCCCAAATTTTCTCAAATCTAGCGAGTTATACTTCAAGGAAGACCAGCGAGTTATCAACATAATCGTTAGCGAGTTAGCAAGTTGGGATTGCAGCGACTTAGAAATCTGGAAATTCAGCAAGTTATATAACAAGAGTAGCGACTTACAGGTCTAGCGAGTTAAAGGTTCATTTGAAGAAAAAATCTCAAGATCTAGCGAGTTGTTATGCTGCCCAATTTTTTTCAAAGTAGCGAGTTGAACCATAACAACAAACAATCACAAGAACTTAATCAATTCAACTTCAGTCAAAAGCATATCATAATCACAATCACAATCAAGGACTTAAAGACAATTAATTCAACAATCAAACCTTAATCCAAATCAATTAACATTCACAGTTTTCTATTGATTTTGAAAAATCCCGCGAAAGACTCAATTCTTTTCTCGGTTTTAATCATAGACTTGTAAAATCCCGTGGACGTTTATTGTTTTCATTTTACCACAACTTCAATCACAACACATCTACTTAAGATCCTTCAATCATTTTCACTTCATAATTCTTTAATCATTCATCATGACAACTCCAACAGTCAAATGCATAACAACATAATGGCAGCTGGTTTAAGGGATCGTCAACCAATGCTTACAACAGGACGATGTGTACAATGGCGATCATGGTTCTTACGATACATTGATACAAGACTAAATGGTGATGCCTTACGGAAGTGCATTCTCGAAGGTCCTTACACTCCAACAACTGTCGTAATTCTAGCTGTACCTGCAACGGAAAATTCTCCAGCAATTCCTGAACAAACAACAGTTGAAACTGTCCTGAATATGTCTCCTGCAAACAAAGCTCATTTTGAATCAGAAAAGGAAGCGATTCATTTGATATTGACTGGAAGTGGAGATGAAATATACTCAACCGTTGATACATGTAAAACAGCTCATGAAATGTGGGAAGCTATCGAAAGGCTTTAACAAGGTGAATCACTCAACATTCAAGATGTTAAGACAAACTTATTTTGGGAGTTTGGTCAATCCACCTCTTACGATGGAGAAACAATTGATTAATATTACACAAGATTCTACAAAATGATGAATGAAATGATCAGAAACAACTTGACAGATGCTACGATGTAAGTCAATGTTCAATTTCTTCAACAACTTCAACCAGAATGGTCAAGGTTTGTAACAATTGTCAAGCAAAAATACAAGTTGGATGAAGTTTCCTATCACAAGCTATTTGACATTCTGAAACAATACCAAAAGGAAGTTAATGAACTCCGTGCTGAAAGAATAGCCAGGAATGCTAACCCATTAGCACTTGTTGCTACTGCTCAACCATGTCAAGATTCATATTATCAAACATCAAAGTCTCACAAATCATTTGCACCAACATCAAAAGCCTCAATTCCAACCAGAACTTATGCAACTACAAGACACAAAGGAAAATAGATAGCCAAACCAATTACACCTCCATCTGAGTTAGCTTCTGATGAAGATAGTGATCCTGAACAAGCTCAGAAGGATAAGGAAATGCAGAAAAATTTGGCTCTCATTGCAAAGTACTTCAAGAAACTCTACAAACCTACCAACAACAACCTTAGAACTTCCTCAAACACCAAAAACAAGTATGTGGATACTATTACAACGTACAAGAATGACAATCAGTCTGGACAGTTTGGGAATCAGAGGACAGTGAATGTTGCTGGGGCTAGGGACACTATAGGTGGTCAAGTAGTGTAGCAATCTGGGATACAGTGTTTTAACTGCAAGGAATTTGGTCATTTTGCTAAGGAATACAGAAAGCTAAAATGGGTTAAAGTCTCTACGTATCATAAGGAAAAAATGTCGCTATGCAAACAAGCTGAGCAAGGCGTTCCACTTCAAGCAGAGAAATCTGACTAGCTAGCATACACAGATGAAGAGATTGATGAACAAGAGTTGGAAGCACATTACAGTTATATGGCAAAGATCCGGAAGGTTCCTAATGCAGACTCAGGAACTGATTCTGAGCCATTGGAACAGATTGTACAACTCATCCTATTCATTGTTGACTCGGGATGCACGAAGCACGTGACGGGCAATATATCAATTCTGTGCAATTTTGTTGAAAAATATTTGGGTACTGTTCGTTTTGGCAATGATCAATTTGCTCAAATTACATCGAAGGACTCAATCACAATCTCTTCTCGGTTGGTCAATTTTGTGATGCAGATTTGGAGGTTGCTTTTCGAAAATCTACGTATTTTGTTAGAGATCTTCAGGGAAACAATTTACTCACCGGTAACCGTGGATCTGATCTCTATACAATTTCCCTTCAAGAAACTATTTCATCAACTCCAGTCTATCTCATGGCTAAAGCCTCACCAACTCAAGCATGGTTATGGCATTGAAGGCTTTCTCATCTCAACTTCGACTACATTAACTTGCTTTCAAAGAAGGATGTCGTGATTGGGTTACCAAAGTTGAAATATGTTAAGGATCAACTATGATCCTCTTGTGAAGTGAGTAAAGCAAAAAGAAGTTCATTTAAGACAAAGACCGTTCCAAGTTCAAAAGGACGGTTAAATTTGCTTCATATGGACTTATGTGGTCCAATGCGGGTTGCTAGCATAAATGGGAAGAAATATATTCTGGTGATTGTAGACGACTATTCCAGATACACTTGGACTCTCTTTCTACGTTCCAAGGATGAAACACCAGAAGTTCTAAAAGATTTTCTCACGATGATCCAAAGAAATCTTCAAGCTCTAGTAATTTCTGTTCGAACTGACAGAGGCACTAAGTTCTTAAACAAGACACTCAATGCATTCTTTAAACAAGAAGGAATTGAGCATCAAACTTCTACTCCTCGAACACCTGAACAGAATGGTGTTGTCGAAAGACGAAACCGTACTCTTGTTGAGGCTGCTCGAACGATGCTTTCAGCTTCTAAACTTCCTTTGTTCTTTTGGGCTGAAGCAATTGCAACCGCATGCTATACTCAAAACAGATCTATCATTATCCTAACACATGAGAAAATAGCATATCACATCATCAATTATAGAAAACTTTTAATTAAACACCTTCACATCTTTGGTTGCACTTGTTACCTAACCAGAGATGGTGAAAATTTGGATAAGATGAAAGAAAAAGGGCATCCGTGCATTTTGGTAGGATACTCCACTCAGTCAAAGGGATACCGTGTCTATAATAAGAGAACAAGATTGATAGTTGAATCCATACATCTCAGATTTGATGAGATCAAAGAGATGTCAGAGACGTCTGTTGCTAATGACACTTCAAGCCTCGTTCCTCAACGACAAAAGGCGTCAGATTATGACGACTCTGGCCTCGACCCACAACTACAAAATATTTCTCCTTTAGCAGATATAACTGTTCCATCACAACAAGAGTTGGATCTTCTATTTGGTCCTTTGTACGATGAATTTTTTCAATGCGGGTACTGCACGTGTCAACAAGTCTTCTTCTCCCACCGACAATTCAACTCAACAAGACACACTACCTTCAATGAATATTCACCCTACATCAGAACCATCAACTCCTACAAATGTTCATGCTGTGGAAAACAACGATGATCAAGCAGAATTTACCAATCCTTTCTGTACACCGGTACAAGAAGCTGCTGAGTATTCCTCATGCAATTTTGGCAATTCAAATATGCATACCTTTAATCAACCACAAGATTCCGAATACCGATGGACAAAAGATAACCCGTTAACTCAAGTTCATGGAAATCCATCCAAGCCAGTGCAAACAAGAAGACAACTTGCAACTGATCCTGAAATGTGTATGTTCGCACTCACCGTGAGTATTGTTGAACCAAAAAACATTAAAGGAGGCAATGGCTGATTCTGCATGGATAAAAGTAATGCAAGAAGAGCTTCATCAGTTTGATAGACTCCAAGTCTGGGAACGCGTTGACAAACCCTTTGGAAAGAACGTAATCAAGCTAAAGTGGTTATGGAAAAACAAAAAGGATGAAGACCAAACTATAATTTGCAACAAAGCACGACTTGTAGCTAAAGGTTATGCTTAGGAAGAGGGTATTGATTTCAAAGAATCATTTGCTCCAGTTGCTCGCTTGGAAGCTGTTCGGATTTTTGTCGCATATGCTGCACACAAGTCTTTTCCAATTTATCAGATGGACGTGAAAACGACATTTCTTAATGGTCCACTAAAGGAGGAGGTTTATGTTGCACAACCAGACGGGTTCGTTGATCTTGATCATCTAGAAAAGGTTTACCTTCTAAGGAAAGATCTATATGGATTAATGATGAACTCTCAAAATTCCTGATAACCAAAGGTTTTACTAAAGGTATCATTGACCCGATTCTATTTACAATAAAATACGGGGAGGACATTCTACTTGTGCAAATTTACGTTGATGACATCATTTTTGGGTCTACAAACCCTAAATTTTCTAAACGATTTGAAAAATTAATGCACAGTAGGTTTGAGATATCCTTAATGAGGGAAATGAAATTCTTTTTAGGACTTCAGATCCACCTATCCTCACAAGGTATTTTTATCAATCAAGCCAAGTACACTTTAGAGATACTTAAAAAACATGGTATGGAAAAAGGACAAAGCATTGGTACACCAATGGCTACGAAACCTAAAATAGATGCAGACTTGAGTGGTGAACCCGTAGACCAAACTGACTACCGTAGTAAAATCAGGTCACTCATGTATCTGACATATAGTAGACCAGACATAGTGCAAGTTGTATGTGATTGTGCAAGATATCAAGCAAGACCGACTAAAAAACACCTCAAAGAGGTTAAAAGGATCTTTCGATACTTAAGGGGTACCATTAACATGGGACTCTGGTATCCGAAGGATTCTGGCTTTAAACTAACAACTTTTTTAGATGCCGACCATGCCGGATGCATTGATACTCGCAAAAGCACGTCTGGAGGAATACAGTTCCTAGGTGATAAGTTAGTCAACTGGATGTCAAAGAAGCAAGACTGTACAGCAATGTCATCAGCAGAGGCCGAGTACGTGGCGTTATCTGCAAGTTGTGCTCAAGTAATGTGGATGAGGACACAGCTTAAGGATTGTGGCTTCAACTACAACAAAATACCATTGTATTGCGACTCCCAGTCAGCCATAGCAATCTCATGCAACCCCGTGCAACACTCTCGTACCAAGCACATCCATACTCGATATCATTTTATCAAGGAACATGTTGAAAATGGTATAATTGAAATGTACTTTGTTAGAACAGAATACCAGTTAGCTGATATGTTTACTAAAGCCTTACCCGAAGATAGGTTTCAGTATCTTTTCAGACGAATTGGTATGAGATGTTTGACTCCAGCAGAACTGGAGGTTCTGACACAAGAATCTGCTTGATAATCCATCAAACATCAACTTGTAAATATTTCTGAGAAAAGAAAAATACAAAAATATAAAACATATAAAAATAAATACAAAAATATAAAATTTCAAAAAGAAAATACAAAATCAAAAAAATCAGAAAATGCTTCACAAAAAGAATCTTCTCGACATGTCTCTTGGAATTGATAACATTTACGTACCTAGAAATGTTGATTAACATCGACACGGGAGTGTAAATGAAGTTCGAACAGGAGTTTCAAATGTTTCTAAAACATGTCATTTCTAATTTTCTTAATGACTTGTAATCACTCTCAGATTGCAACTCGGACCCGAACGACAAAGGAGAGTGTACGCATAAGTGCGCTTATCCTTAGCGTTAGAAGAGAAGTCTTCTAACATTTAGTTTTTCAAAAAGTTGAACATAATTTTTTCAAGAATTTCTCACTAACGATTCATAATCTTTCAAAATTATGTGTTCAACACTCCATCCCTCAGAAAGTTTTACAAGACAATTCTTCTACAATTGGTGTCATTCTCAAAATGAGTCACTGTTTGAGGGGGAGTTTTTCAAAAAACAATGTTTTAATGTTGTTGGATACATCATAACATGACAATTCTTATGTATTCAACACATTATAAAAAGTCTTAATAACATCTCAGTGATAATGATGACTATTCAATAGATTGTATGTTATAAGATGATTAAGTGGTTGAGCACAATTTTTTAAGAATTCTTCAATGACAATTCATAATCTTTCAAAATTGTGTGCTCAACAATGCTAACCCTCAATTTTATATTCATTTTCCAACTTGGTATCATGTTTTTTGGTGTCAAACATATGTAAAATTAAGGGGGAGCAAGTTAATGTTCCATATAATTCATGCTAAGTATAATAATATTTTTCTCACAGTATTTTCATGAAAAATTTTACTCACAAGGTATTTCAAAAACTAAGTGAATTAGTATTTAAAATAAGGGGAGAAATGTAATTAAAATGTGATCTTGAAATTAATAAGTGATCTAATCGACTCAAAGTACTTGATACTCTTCGAAAAAGGTTTTATGGTTACGATCTCATAGCCGACAACATCTTATTTTACAACGATTCTGAAGTCATAAGGTGGTAAGGTTAGGAATTAGTCCTATGATCCAACCAGAACCGGAGGGATCTACCCAAGGACACTTCATAGTTAGAAATAGCAGTCCTTAGGTATGATTAGAGATGAATAAGTATAAGGGAATAATGTCGACTAAGATTGAGCTAACACTGGAATAATTACAACAAGGTGTTAGTAATGACGTCTTGGTAAGCATTAAAGGGGTTGAAGAATGAAAAAGAAATGTATGGATAAAGGGTCTAAAGAAAGAAGCCCTCCCTACACCTTGGGCAGAAACCGGGTCAATTCATAATCTATCAGTTTTCACATAGATGAATTCTGATATTGAAGACGACATCATAGACCCAGTGATGCAATGCACAACCCTTCCCAGCCATTCGGGTTTCTCTCAAAAGAAACTTGTCTCATTTGTCATGGAGATACATACGACTTCTATTGACTTTCTCACTCCGAGTTAGTTAATATTGAATAGGTGACAGTCTGCTCCAGCCTCCGATTACTAAAACCAAAACACACAAATCGAGTCTAGAGCCAAGAGATCAATAAAATAAATCTCATTAGGATACATTCCATTACAAACACTTGTTGAACATCAATAAGTTCACGAGCTATTAACAAGAGTCGTACGCATTATCCATGTGATTTTGCCAAAACATCCGAGTGATACTTATGTATTCACAATGAAGATGGAAATCCTGCTTGAGCCAACATCAAACAAGCTCTTGGTAGGTGACTTGCGAGATTCTATATGAATCAAACTTGTGTCAACTGGAAAGAAATGATGGTGCGATTTAATAAGAATCAAACTTGCTCCAGTAAATGAATTGACGACTTAATTAGAAAGATAGTAACTATCTGATTCACTCATATCGTGTTGTCTACTTTGAGACGTTTCGATATTAAGAACAAGCTAGCATGGTGAATCTAATACATCTGTGTTGGAGGATCTTACGCTTAAAGCTGGAAATCCTATTAAGGAGATTCTTCTAAATTGAATCTACCTGATCACAGGTTGGTCCTCATGGAACCAAAGGTTAATCCAACCAAATCCGGGCGAATGACAAAGCCATATTTGTCCACACGCTTTATTGCTGATTGTTTTATTTTAGGATTCATATAAAGATGGAAATGGAGATGCCTCATTCCAGCTGAAGTTGGATTCATTACCACATGCTCATACACAAGCTACACAGACATAATATAAGCATCAAGATTTAAAAATCAAGAAAGCTTTACCACATGCTCAAGAACCAAACTACAAAGACATATACAAAATGCATCAAATACACGAATCAAGAAAGCTCAAGTATTAAAGACAAAGAGTTCCGCAAACTCTGATAAACAAGATCTTCCTTTAAGATATCAAGTCTATCAAGGGAGATTGTTAGCAAGCTTTCAAAAAGATGCGAAGTATGAGCATGTTGGTCAAGACATAAGATCACAAGGTGGCAAAGACGATCAAGACTAAAGGAAAAAGATTTAAAGATCTTGGACATAAAGACGAAGTCGAAAGACAATGACAAAGGCTCAAGATCAAAGATCGCAAAGCATGAAGGAACAAGCCTACAACGTTGACAAAGACAAAGATCACAAGAGCTTAACGACAAAAGCAATCTCATTGATCTCACGAAGGTGTGTCACATTGAACTCACTTCGGGGGATATTGTTAGCCTCAAATATTGAGTCGAACAAGGAAGTTCGTTCACTAAGAATATTAGGTCTCAGTCATTTAAATAAGTAACATTGTAATAGGCTAGAACGGGTAAACGGGCTCTCATATGTAAGCAATCGGTCATGTGTATCGGGCGAAAGAACAAGTAATCCTGAGCCCGGCCCGTAGAATTACAAAAGGAATGTAAGCCTTTATGTTTAAGTATAAATACACCCCTTCAAGGATGGAGAGGGAGTTGGTTCTCATTGTAATTTTACTAGTTAATCAACCATCTCATTTTCTCTCTACTTTCTCTCTCTTGTTTCTCTCTCTACATTCTTCCTAGTTTCTTCCTACTTTCTTGCTCAATCCAAGTGATAAGTTATGAAGTGAAGTGAAAAAGTGGTTCCAACAGGTAGGTATTTTTTTACCAAATATGTGTATGAGTTCATATTTATATAAAAAATAGGGTTTGGTTTTGGATTGTTGTTTAGAAATATATGCATAAAGTTTTCATTTTTTATGTGAAATTTGAGGATTTATTTTTGTTTGTTTTGGATTTTAGGATGTAAACCGGCTGACAGGTTGTTTGGATGGGTGAATTTAGGTTGATTTTAGGTGATTTTGTTCATAGTTTGTGTGATTAAGGGTTTTGGCTAATTATTAAAATTTAAACCGTTGTTGTTTAATCTTATTTTTCAACTTATAGGCTAATTTGAGTTGAGCTGCATTTCAGGCGTAAAAGAGCTGCATTTTTAGATGGTAATTTTGGTCACAAAATAACAGGATGACAAGGTCCTCCCGGCTTTAGGCCAACCACTATTGTTGGGTTAGTAACCACTTTGGCTGTTACGGTTAGTATTTATTTAATTCCCAGCTAAAGGTAGTATATATGGTGTAATTATGCATAAGCTATTACCTATATTCGCTAACCTTAGACATGCTGCTCTGCGACATTACATTGTTTCAGGCTAGAATTGATATGATTGGGGCAGCTTGCGAAAGTGCTGAACAAAGGTACGTTTTTAGTAGACCTGAATTAGTATTGTGTACGAGTATCTAATTTATATGGTTTGGCTGTATAGGATGGACAAATATTAGAAACTTTGAAGAAGATGGATAGTTGTAAAGAGGATGCTGCGAATGTCAACAAATTAGTTTTTCTTCTCCAAACGAAAAAAGTTGCAGCTTTACGGGTAAGTTGTTATATACGTATTATTGTGTCGAAATAATTATGTTTTTATAATGTGCATTTATATTTTGTAATTTAGGTTTGGATGAGCAAGAAGCGGAAGTTGGGTGAGCTGTTGGAGATGGGTGATTGTGTAGCGCAACAACATGTTAGATGTTCGTTTACTAATGTCGTTTAGCGACTGAATTTGGAAAAGACGGTATTGCATTTGTTCCATTGCTCCATACTGTTTATACATTTATCTTTTTATCTACCCATAACATAAAGCTGCAAATGAACAAAGAAAAGAAAAAGCAAAAAACTGTTACAACCATTGCTAGATTTTCTTTCCTTTTGCTACATGATATTATATATATATATATATATATATATATAATATATATATATATATATATATATATATATTTCCAAAACAATTTAATGCCGACTTTTGATATAATCTGAAAAAGGTTTTGGCTTGATTTGAATTTATACAAGTTGAAAGATGTACATGTATGAATCTCATTCAAGTGGCCTGTTTTCTCTTATATTATGTCTATAAAGAACAAAAATGAAAAGCCAATATGTTGATAAGCTGTTTAATTAAGTAGTCCCAAAGAACCCCTACTCTTTTCACTAATCTAGAAATTGGCACATAGTTTGAACCATCATTGAAACTAATGTGCTTTTGATATTTAGAAATTTATACTAAGTGGCTTTTTAGGTCAATGCCAAACACTCCCCTAAATTTTATGTTTGTTCCGCCTAGATAACTCATATGTTGATCATTGTTGATAATATAGTGTGTTTACATTATTAATAATTGGGGTGTTTGTTTCGACTTATATTAGCGGCTCATGTAATGTATAAGCTTATAAAAAGACAAAAAATGTCCAAGAAACGCCACAGAAAAAACTAAGCCCGCAAGTTTGATAACGAATACAAACCTGATCACCGGTCCTAACTGAAAAAAATTATATGCCATTTTAGTAATCGCTGCTATTGGTAACTTGATGTCACATTTTTTACACATGTAACTATGAGCGTGTCAAACAGGTATAAGGATAAAATAAAATACACATAAAAGAGAATTGGTTAAGCAGGGTGAAAGTCACTAAAGGTGTATGTTTGTTGCAGTAAGCCTACTAAAACTAAAATATTCTTAAAATTACCCACTTTGACCCAAGAAGTTTTGTACCCATTTTGACACATTACACAACCAGTATTTTTCTTCCACTAATTAGTAGTAATAACAATCAGGAATAGATCCAAACATGATATTAGGTTCCCTGAATCTAGCTAATAGCTATACTTTTTTGTACTCGGCTGCAAGTAGATCAGTGGAATGATTACCAAAGTATGATCCAACCTTATAATTGTATGAGGATAGTAATCGCGAAAAGAATCTCCTCCACTTTTTAAGCATGCTCATCATGTCGATCCATGATCGGAGGTTTTCACACTATATATATAATATATAATAAAATATATAAAATATATATAAGTCTAAAAATCAACAAGATCAATTTTTGGCGCCGCTGCCGGGGAGGCTGTGATACCGACTATCGTTGCTGTTGAGCATTTGTGTTTGAATCTGTGCATATAAAAAAAAAAAACCCAAAAAGTACAAAAATATTTTCATTTTCTTTTTAGTATAATTATCATTTTAAAAAAAAAACTAAAAAAACCAAAAAGAAAAAAAAACATTGTCCATAAAAAGAAATAAAATTCACAAATTGGTAAAAATACCAAAATATAATATTCTCAACTGAGG
>BQNB010120228.1:3051-20671 GCA_026074375.1 Tanacetum coccineum
AAACACGTACAATTCAAAAAGGTACATTGTGAATTTATTGATGTCGTCAATGACTTGAAAACACAGGGTGTTATAGTTCGTTTTGGCAATGATCAATTTGCTCCAATTCTTGGTTATTAAGATTTGGTTCAAGGAAATATTATGATCAACAGGGTTTACTACGTCGAAGGTCTCAATCACAATCTTTTCTCGGTTGGTCAATTATGTGATGCAGATTTGGAGGTTGTATTTCAGAAATGTACGTGTTTTGTTAGAGATCTTCAGGGAAACGACTTACTAACCGGTAATCGTGGAACTGATCTCTATACAATTTATCTTCAAGATACAACTTCATCAACTCCAATCTGTCTCATGGCTAAAGCACCACCAACTCAAGCGTGGTTATGGCATCGAAGACTTTCTCATCTCAACTTTGACTACATCAACTTGCTTTCAAAGAAAGTTGTTGTGATTGGTTTACTAAAACTAAAGTAGGTCAAGGATCAACTATGTTCCTTGTAGTATATTAGATATCATAACACGAGCATGGATGATTGGGTTGGCTAATTATCTAGAGAGAGAAAGTGAGGTTTCTAGTGAGAGAAAATGCAATAGCATGAAATGTGAAGCATAATATGGGGTAGAAATATATTCTGGTAATTGTCGATGACTACTCCAGATACACTTGGACTCTCTTTCTACGTTCCAAGGATGAAACACCAGAAGTTTTAAAAGACTTTCTCACGATGATCCAAAGAAATCTTCAAGCCCCAGTAATTTATGTTCGCACTGACAGAGGCACTGAGTTCTTAAACAAGACACTTAATGCATTCTTTAAAGAAGAAGGAATTGAGCATCAAACTTCTACTCCTCGAACACCTGAACAGAACGGCGTTGTCGGAAAGACGAAACGCACTCTCGTGAGGCTGCTCAATGATGCTTTCGGCTTCTAAACTTCCTTTATTCTTTTGGGCTGAAGCAATTGCAACCGCATGCTATACTTAAAACAGATCAATCATCATCCCAACTCATGAGAAAATGGCATATCACATCATTAATGACAGAAAACCCTCAATTAAACACCTTCACATCTTTGGTTGCACTTGTTACTTAACAAGAGATGGTGAAAATTTAGATAAGATGAAAGAAAAAGGGGATTCGTGCATTTTGGTGGGATACTCCACTCAGTCAAAGGGATATCGTGTCTACAACAAGAGAACAAGGTTGATAGTTGAATCCATCCATCTCAGATTTGATGAGATCAAAGAGATGTCAGAGACGTCTGTTGCTAATGACACTTCAGGCCTCGTTCCCCAACGACAAAAGGCGTCAGATTATGACAACCCTGACCCCGCACCAGAACTACAAAATGTTTCTCCTTCAATAGATGCAACAGGAGTTGGATCTTCTTTTCGGTCCTTTGTATGATGAATTTTTCAATGATGGTACTTCTCGTGTCAAACAAAGTCCATCTTCTTCCACCGATATTCTGCTCCCACAAGACACACACCTTCAACCGGTAATATTGACCCTACATCTCAGAACCGACAACTCAAACATAATGATTCATGATGGAGGAAAACAACGATAATCAAGCAGAATTTACCAATCCTTTCTGTACACCGGTACAAGAACATGCTGAGTCTTCCTCACGCAATATTGGTAATTCAAATGGTGTCATACCTTCTACAACTTCAGATTCAGAATACCAATGGAAAAAGATCACACGTTAACTCAAGTTCGTGGAAATCATACAAGCCAGTGCAAACCAAGACGGCCAACTTGCAAAAGATCCTGAAATGTGTATGTTCGCACTCTAACCGTGAGTTTTGTTGAACCGAAATACATTAAGGAAGCAATGCTGATTCTGTATGGATAGAAAGCTATGCCAGGAAGATAACTTCATCAGGTTGATAGTAGACAAGTCTGGGAATATCATTGACAATCCTTTTGGCAAGATCGTAATCAAGCTAATAGTGGTTATGGAAAAACAAAAAGGATGATGACCAACTGTAATTCGCAACAAAGCTACGGACTTGTTGAAAAGGGGTTTTGCTCAGGTAGTGGGGTATTGGATTTCGAAGAATCATTTGCTCCAGTTGCTCGCTTAGAGGCTGTCAGAGATTTTTGTAGCATATGCTGCACACAAAGTATTTTCCAATTTTATCAGTGGACGTAAAAAACGGCATTTCTTAATGGACAATTGAAGGAGAGGTTTTGTTGCACAACCAAGACGGATTCGTTGAGCTTGATCATCAGACAAAGTTTACCGTCTAAGGGTAAAGCTCTATTTGGAATTGAAACAAGCCCCGAGGCCTGGTATGATGAATACTATTAAAATTCCTGATTCCAAAAGTTTTACTAATAGGTATCATTGACCCGACCTATTCACGATAAAAATAAGGGGAGGACATTCTAATTGTGCGATTCGTTGATGACATTTTTTTTGGTTCAACAAACCCTAAATTTTTCAAAACCGTTTTGGAAAAATTAATGCACAGTAGATTTGAGATGTCCTTAATGGGGGAAATGAAATTCTTTTTAGGACTTCAGATCCAACCAATCCCCTCACGGTATTTTTATCAAATCAGCCAAGTACACATTAGTGATTCTGAAAAAACATGGTATAGAAAAAAGGAAAAGCATTGGTTCACTAATGACTACGAAACCTAAAATTAGATGCGACTTGAGTGGTAAACCCGTAGGACAAACTGATTACGTAGCAAAATCAGGTCATCATGTATTTGACATTAGTAGACCAGTCATAGTGCAAAGTTGTATGTTATTATGCAAGATATCAAACTAAGACCGACTTAAAGGATCTTTCGATACTTAAGAGGTACCATTCACATGGGACTCTGGTATCCGAAGGATTCTGG
Source organism: Tanacetum coccineum (assembly GCA_026074375.1). Lineage (NCBI taxonomy): Eukaryota > Viridiplantae > Streptophyta > Magnoliopsida > Asterales > Asteraceae > Tanacetum > Tanacetum coccineum. Next base: position 5,910 of record BQNB010120228.1, read on the forward strand.
CTTTGAACTAACAGCTTTTTCAGATGCCGACCATGCCGGATGCCTTGATACTCGCAAAAGCACTTATGGAGGAATACAGTTCCTAGGTGATAAGTTAGTCGCTTTATTTACACATAATCATTTACATTACTGCAATTCATCATCATATTCTTACACCTCCCCCCCCCCCCCCCCCCCCCCCCCCCCCCCCCCCCCCCCCCCCCCCCCCCCCCCCCCCCCCCCCCCCCCCCCCCCCCCCCCCCCCCCCCCCCCCCCCCCCCCCCCCCCCCCCCCCCCCCCCCCCCCCCCCCCCCCCCCCCCCCCCCCCCCCCCCCCCCCCCCCCCCCCCCCCCCCCCCCCCCCCCCCCCCCCCCCCCCCCCCCCTCCCCCCCCCCCCCCCACCCCCCCCCCCCCCCCCCCCCCCCCCCCCCCCCCCCCCCCCCCCCCCCCCCCCCCCCCCCCCCCCCCCCCCCCCCCCCCCCCCCCCCCCCCCCCCCCCCCCCCCCCCCCTGGCGTTATCTGCAAGTTGTGCTCAAGTAATGTAGATGCGGACACAGCTTCAAGATTATGGCTTCAACTACAACAAAATACCGTTGTATTGCGACTCTCAGTCAGCCATAGCAATATCATGTAACCCCGTGCAACACTCCCGTACCAAAGCCTATCCTATTCTCGGTATCACTTAATAAAAGGAACAGGTTGAGAACGGGTAATAATTGAAAATATTGTAATTGTCAGGGAACTCAATACCAATTGGCTGGACCTGTTTACTAATGCCTTCCCGAAGAAAGGTTTCAGTATCTCGTCAGGAACCGCATTGGTATATGAGATGTTTGGACTTCCAGCAGAACTGGAGGTTCTGACAAAAGAATCTGCTTGATACTTATCATACATTCAACATGTACATATTTTGAAATAATGAAAAATAAAAAAATATAAAAGTTTAAATAAGAAAATACATAATTCAAAAAATAGAAAATGTTTCAATAAAATATTCTTCTCGACATGTCTCCTTGGAATCGATAACTTTACGTACTAGAAATGTTGATTAATATGACAAGGGCGTTTGTTATGAAGTTCGAACATAAAAGAAAAAAAATAATAGTGAGTTTCAATGCTTTTAAAAACATCATGTCATTTTTAGTTCTTTCTTAATGGTTATGTGCACATATTATCAGTACGTAATCCCAGACTTTAAAGAAAGGAAGGTTTATCTATAAAGATAACTTATCCTACACGAGAAAATCAACTTTTCTCAGTCTTGAGCTGTTCTTACAAGAACATTTAATGTGTTGAGCTCAAGAAATAGGAAAGTGTTCGCATAAGTATGCTTCACCCTTAGATGTTGGAGAGAAGTCTTCTAACATGATTTTTTTTCCAAAATGTTGAACACAATTTTTCAAGTATTTCGCACTGACAATTCATAAATCTTTCAAAAATTGTGTGTTCAACCACTCCATCTTCAAGGGGAGTTTTTCGAAAAACAAAGTTTAAGGGAGTTTCGAATACATCATTTCTCTACGGACCTTCTTATGTATTCAATCATTCCCAAAAAGTCTCTTAATAACAACAAGATAATAATGACAATTCAATAGAATAATAGTTATAAGATGACTAGGTGTTCAACCTCAATTTTATATCGATTTTACAACTTGGTATCATTGTTTTTGGTGTCAAACATATGTAAAATTGAGGGGGAGCAAGTTAATGTTCCATATAATTCATGCTAAGTAAAAGTTTTCCCCATGGTATTTCAAGACAAATTTTAATCACAAAGTATTTCAAAAACTAAGTGAATTAGTATTTAAAATAAGGGGAGAAATGTATTTAAAATGTGATCTTGAAAATAATAAGTGATCTTATTGACTCAAAGTGCTTGATACTCTTCAAAAAAGGTTTTATGGTTACGATCTCATACCCTACAACATCTTATTTCACGACGATTCTGAAGTTTCATAGGTGGTAAGGTAGGTATTGGTTCATATGATCCAACCAGATACCGGAGGGATCTACCCAAGGACACTCCATAGTTAGAAATAGCAGTCCTTAGGTATGATTGGATATGAATGTGTATAACGGAAGAATGTCGACTAAGATCGAGCTAACACTGGAACAATCACAACAAGGTGTTAGTAATGACGTCTTGGTAAGCATTGAAGGGGTTGAAGAATGAAAAAGAAATGTATGGATAAAGGGTGAAAAGAAAGAAGCCCTCCACATAACTTAGGCAGAAACTGGGTCAATACATATGCTGTCAGAATCACAATGTTGATTGCTGACATTGAAGACGACATCATGGACCCAGTGATGCAATGCACAACCCTCCCTAGCCATTCGAGTTTCTCTCAAAAGAAACTTGTCTCATTTGTCACGGAGATACACACGACTTCTATTGACTTTCTCACTCCGAGTTAGTTAATATTGAATAGGTGGCAGTCTGCTCCAGCCTCCGATTACTAAAAACCAAAATGCACTAATCGAGTTTGAGCCAATAGATCATCAAATAATCTCAGTAGACCACATTCTATGATAAACACTTGTTGAACATATTAAGTTCACAAGCTTGTTACAAGAGTCCTAAGCATTATTCCTTGTGATTCTGCCAGAACTTCAGAGTGATAGCGTTTGTATTCTCATGACGAATGGAAATCCTTCCAGTGTCATCATCAAACAGCACTGCGGTAGGTGACTTGCGAGATTCTATATGAATCAAGCTTGTGTCAACTGGATATCGATAAAGGTCCAGTAAATGAATTGACGACTTAATCAGAAAGATAGTAACTATTGATTCACTCTTATCGTGTTGTTTACTTTGAGACGTTCCGGTTTAATAAGAACTAGGCAAGCATGACTAAAATCTAATCTCCCCACATCTGTGTTAGAAGACCAACGCTTGAGCTGGAAACCTGTCAAGGAGATTCTTTTGAATCTACCGTTCACAGGTCGGTTATTTATAGTAAAACGGGTCCTACAGAACCGATGGTTAATTTAACCAAATCCATTGAGATATGACAAAGCCATATTGTCCACCCGCTTTATTGCTAATGTTTTATTTCAGGATACATAAACGATGGAGAATGGTGATTGCCTTATTCTAGCTGGATTCGGATTTATTCAACACATGCTCGTCAAACTACAAAGGACATTCCATAAGCATCAAGATTAAGAAAATCATGAAGATAAGAATTAAAGACAAAGACTTCCGCCACTAACTCTGATATTACATGATTCTTCCTTTCAAAGATATCAAGTCTATCATGGGAGATTGTTAGCAAGGCTTTAAAGATGATGCAAGTAGGGTGTATGTGGTAAAGTTACAAGATCGCAAGGTGGGCAAAGACGATCAAGACGCTAACGGATAAAAGATTTAAAGATCTCGGACATTAAAGATGAAGTCGAAAGACAAATGACAACAGGCTCAAGATCAAAAGATCATAAAGCATAAAGGATACATGATACAAATGAACTCAGAGACAAGACCACAAGATCTTAATGAACAAAAGAATCTCATTTGATCTCATGAAGGAGTGTCACAATGAATCTCACTTCAGGGAGATTGGTTAGCCTCAAAAATAATTGAGTCCGAACAATGGAGTTCATTCATTATATTAGGTTCTCGGTCCTACTTAATTATTTATACTTTGTAATAGGCTTAGAAGGGTAAACGGCTAGTAAATGTAAGCTAATATTGTATGTGTAGGTATAAAGCCCAAGTCAATCCCGAGCCCGGCCCAAGTAAAAGCCCACACGCACCATGTAGTTGTGTAGGGTATATATACCATTTTCCTTCATGGAAAATAGTGTTGGTTCATTTGTAAACATTTCCATTTTGCAAGTAATTCAACCATTTTCTCTCTCTTGTTTCTCTCTCTAAACTTCTTCCAATTTCCTTCTCTTTTCTTCTTGAATTCGAGCTACATATAATGAAGTGAAGTGATTAAGGGTAAACGACAAGGTCTAGACAAGCTGTTAAAGATAAAGCATAGTAACATAGATGAATCAAAAAACACATAGGATCATATTGAATGATTATTTAAACCTTAAAACAAAATTAATAATCCCCTTTTTTTATATTTTTTTTGACTTAAAACATGAGTTAGTGGAAGTTACAATAGGGTTTTTAGCACTAAAGTTTTCCCTAACAGTGCTAAATGAACTATGGTTTCGGTTACCCTCTTTTAATTCTAAGTTAAACCCTCAAAACCCTAAATTTGGTTTGTATATATAGGAAATAAGTTGTGACGGCGTTGCGTTTAATCGTGAGCGTCATAAAAAGAAGAATCATTCTAGATAATGGGCTAGGTCGTGTGCATGGACGCCGTCGTGTTCTTGTGAGCGTCTTGATCATCGTTTTTGTGATGGCTTCAGTTGTATTTGGGACTCGGTTCTCCAGCCACGTAGAGAATTCGTGGCAATGTTGGTGTTGTCTTAGTCAAGTCGTTTCTTCTCCAAAATGAGCCCAAGTCACGTGTATTTCCTCCAATGCCTTTCCCAAATGCAAAAACCTTATAAAATGTAGATTAATACCTATTTTTGGAATAAACACACGATTTTAGGGGGTTTAAACGACGAAAAATGTATAAAACGATATCCGTCAAATACCCCTAACACTTTGGATCTGGCTTGTCTCAACCAAATGGGCTTTTTCTACCTAGTTAATAACAAGATGAGGGTGTCATTTTACATACTCATTTAAAATTATTTTTACTCATAACCTTTAGGACTCAAAATTAAAAGCATAGAAAGTTACACTTAGCTCTAACATAAGTGTTTAGGATTCTCTCTGTCACTACGGGTTTGTAAATATAATTTTTAACATAAAGGGGGAAACAGAAAATCAACACTGATAGTATAAAATTACTATTGGCTTTGGTTTAAGGATCAAACCTCCACCGCTAGGTGCAAGTATTATTCATTACTATCTAAGAGGTCTTTTAAAGGGTTGTGGGGTGTAGGTGTAAGATAACATATAACGGAAACAGAAACGGATGGGATACATTTGGGTGGCTTTAGTGAAGTTTGGAGTGGAAGGGTTAGCTAATTATTTACATGAATACACTTTGGTTTGGATTTTGCTAAGCCAAGACTCGGCCGACGAAGGAATACAAAATCTACACAACTCTACATCAATCTCTTTCTTTTTCTTTTCTCATTTTTTTGAATAACATAATACATCACATGGGGTTTACAATACGTATCCCTACACTTGAGCTTTTACATGCTCGATATTTACAATCTAACTAATGACCCGATTTGAGGTGGATCAAAATAACATGGATATCATCTAACAAACATATGGGGGGTATTGACTTAACTTTTCTTCCCCATTCTCCGCGAAATAATTACTACATGAATTCCCAATTCGTCCTAAAACGTATTACAAGGATAAGGACTTTAGCAACCGTTCAGCTGTGTACTCAATTAATTAACTTGGTTGTTAAACACAATAATGTACTAAAGGGAGTAACATTAAGGTAGGCTGAGGCGATTTTGGGGTGTAGACGATTGGTTTAAGGGTGACAATGCTCTTCATTAATAATCCGGAAGCCACCAGAAATATTATGAGAACCGTAAAAAAGGATAGCTCGTAAGGGTTGCTACTATGGCGTATCTACACTAATATGAATGCATGGCAAGGGTGTGGGATGTTTATGATCGATGTGACATTCATAACAATACAGGTTTAAAATGGGTTATCCATAGTGCCTCTTATCAAGCAAATCTAATACTTACTATGCGGTCTGGAATGCCCAACAATACATGTTCTAGAATTTAATATGCTACCGGTACACTCATATGAATTTTACTAACACCAAACATTCCAGAAAAGGCGACAAGGTAATGCAATACATGGTCGTAACGACGGAATAGACATGCACGCCTGTAGATCAACCTTAACTCGAACCGGGTAAAGATAAAATCATCTTGGGTTACCAACGATGGGTACCCTAATTCCTAAAGATCTAAGGGCGAACCTCACATTTTTGGATGAAGTTCTGACGGGTTTTTTGTGCTAGTCATATAACTCATATCCACGAGACGTATTAATACTCGGATTTTGTCGGTTATATGTCATTAAAAAAAATTTAATGTGTTTAAATTTGGGTCAAAATTACCTCTTATGCTGTGTTTTGATATATTACCCATCATTTTAAGGACAAAGCAAATGACAAATGAAAGAATAGTTTCTAAGGCTTATTTTCCCCCTACACTTAAGTTGAACATTGTATCCAATGTTCTATAAAGATACCCGTAAAAATGAATTAAAAGGAAAAGAAACTAGTACTCCCCTAGTTTGCTTAATAATGGAGAAGAAACATGCGATAACTGGTTAAATCGTCATCCAAGAATTGTCCAATGCAACTTCCTAAGAACTTCCAAGCTTCTTCTCATCAAATATAATCTGTAATCAAAGACAAAGACAACTACACCAAGCATAAAATGTGCGATATACAAATATACAATATGAATTTAGGGTTTGACTCGATAAAGCAGTAAAGATAGGATGAGAGAATTGTCAAACTTATTGGTTTTGCAGGTTTATAACAGAAGATTACATATTTTAAATGTTATGCAAGTTTTATTTTCAAAAATAATTAAAAACTTTAAGTTTTCTGGACCTGGGCGTTTGACGCCGTAAGGAAAATCCTGACCCCGTCACAGGTGTCGTGGTGATGGCGTCACGTGTAAATCGTGACGCCGTCTCCATGTTCTGTGAAAACGAAATTTTTGTTTTTGATGAAAAATTTCCTGCACTTGATTCCATAAGTTAATTCATGTACAAATAGCTGCATAAAACCTGAGATTTGACAATTTACTCATATGACTCAAAACTGACGCGAATTAATCTAAACAAATTATTTAACATGCTTGAACTTGGTTCAAAAACCAGATAGATTCCCCTACACTTATTATTTGCAAAATACCTTTGATTGAAATTAAGACGAAGTTAAAAACAATACAAAGCATGATTACAAGATAGAGTTCGAACATGATAGAATAAGATGAAAAGAATAAGACACTTGACACTCCTAATGTGCGGGAAGAGTTAATATTGGGTTGCATCCCAAGAAGCGATTTTCTTTATTTTACGAGTCTTGTAGCTAGACTCGAAGTCACACGTTCTTACGTGACTTCTCCTTTATCGTCCATCATCTCTTTTTATAACCTCATCAAGTGCCTAAATCCTCTCCTATCTCCTTCGTCTTGCATGTACTCATCCCCAATGAGTAAGCTTTGATAATAGTGCGTCCTTCCATTGCTAAAGTATTCTTCATAGACGAGCGAGGGTATGGAATCTATGCTCACGCCCACAAGTCTTGTTTGCTTGAATATTTCCATGGTATGAGGCATTTTAAATTTGATTTTATCATTATCTTGTTTAAACATGACCGTTCCCTCTTCTTTATTGTAGACGAGGCCGGTTTCATCAATGAAAGGCCTCCCAAATACCATATCTCCAAGGCATCGATCAATAATGCTAGTGGTATCTTCCAATATCATTAAGTCGCATTCGTAGGCGAAGCTTCTTATGAAATTTTTTAGATTTCTTACTCTTCCTACAAAATTGCTAATTTTATCAGGGTTTGACGTTTTCTTCTTCCCTGCCATCGATCTAACCCCATAAGTCATGATCTGATTATATGACAAAGCATAACATGATTATTGATTGGGTGATTCTTTCTAGGTCTATGAAGCATGTTTCCATTAAACCAAGTGACCGATCATGCAAGAAATTTTGATCTTGTTCAGGCTTTCGGCTCTTATTCTCGCCTTTACCTACGGGGTCGAGGATTATTTAATAACCATTCCTGATGTGATAATTCCTTCATAGTTGGGAACAAATTAAAGTTTTCAACATCTTCATCCTCTTCCTCTTCTTTGAGTATTTCTTCAACTTCCTCATCAGTTTCAAATTCACTTTCTTCTTCTTCAATTACCTCTTTAACTTCCACGTTGGTTTCCCATTTCATCTTCCCTCAAGCCTTGGCTCCTTTACCTCTTATTTCCTTTCATCATTTTAACCGAGGTCAGGCGTCTGCGTGCGTTGGTTGATGAGACGTCTTCTTCCGTATCACTGTCCTTGCTGAGGATGACGATCGAATTGACGAAGTAAACGCGCTTTGGAGCTGACGGGTTCTTGTTTAGTTCTTTTATGGATGCGGGAGAGAGATATTTTAGGGAGAACAACTTCGACGGGCTTTTGATTCCTTTCTTTCTTAGTTCCTCCCTTTCGTCATGACTGATTGCTGCAATGCTCTTGGGGGCCATAGAGTTTCCTGCATTTTCGGGGGTAGATACGTCATTGAGTTTTTATCGAATAAACATTTTTCCAAAAGAAGGTTAATCATTCCCCAATCATGTCTTCCTGCTGTTGTATCAAGTTGGGTTCTTAGGTGAGATAACATTTTCCATTGGATGGAGTTTGAAATCAAGTAATACTTTTGTCAAGCTCAACATTTGATAGCTATAGGAGTAGCCAGGAGATTGCTCTATTTTTATGGGTTAGTGAAGGTTTGGGAACGTGCCAAGTTGAAGTTTGGTTTCTCCTTCCATGTGTTGGTGGCATTATTGGAATTCCTTGGCCCTTGGTTCGGAGTGAACCTCTTACCTCCTATTTCGTTCGCGTGTGAGGATGCGTAGTCTACATAAGCTTGCTCGGAATCATCTATCAATACTGAGTATCGTGAGGATCGACTGCAGAACTCAACATGATTAGGATTTTGTTCACATTAGGAGGTTGTTCCAGAGCGAGATAAGCTTCCTCCATCAAGCGTTGGACTTGATTTTCGAGCTCGATTAGACGGTGACGAATGTTCTCCTTCGGGACATCATGAGGAAATTGCGATTTTATTGCCTACCGGACTCTAGCGAAATCCCTTGTGTTCGTTTCAACTTTCGTTGTCATAGAGGGCCGAGTTCCTACTAGATAATGCCCCAAGATTCTTCGGCGTTTTGGCACTAAGCTTTGCCCACCGTCCGATTGGTCAATGGTTCTACTTGGTGACGAGGATTTAGACATGTCATGAAAAAATATAGACTTGGAAGCCACAGGATTCCGATGCCATGATGAGGGACTATTTTGTAGTAAGTCCTTAGAAATGAGGTCCATAGCTTCGGATAAAGATTCCTCCATATGTTTTGGAGAACCATCAGGATATCATTAAAACACGGAGTTATTGCGGTTCCCTTCTTTCCCGTTGGAAAAGAAAGAGCAAGGAATCGGAAGGATAAGATCCTCCCATGTGGGTGATGGAATCCTGCCTAGAAGACGTTTAAGCAATTGCTATCCTTATCGCGAAGAAAAATGAAATAAACGCATGCGCGTTCTTTCACCTGTTTTCAGGTTTTCAAACCGTCAATTCCCAAGAGATCCGACTAGTTTATAGAAAACCTTTGGTGTTGGTTAGATCTTTCGACGCGAAGTCCGTAGCATGGCATCAGTTTAGCACAACCGGATGGTGTCGGATCAAAAAGGTACCACATTATTCCCTACGGGGAGCTCAATGGTATTCCTGTAGCCCTCTGTGGCTAGGTTTGGAGTAGCTCCTAGAGTGCCGGATTGGATTCTCGCTCCCCGATAAGGTTGACGAGAATTGGGGTATACAAACTATAACACAAAGAAAAAGATAACCACAAAGAAAGCTAAATTATGCAGGAAATTAAAGTCTTACTTGAAAGGATTTAAAGCAAGTAGAAAACTAAGCTAAACTATGATCAAAACCTAACTATTCCCCATGCAGCGCCAAAAACTTGTTGCGGTTGTCGTAAGGGACTTCTACAAGAAGTTTTACATAACTTCCTAGATCAAGTCCCCTAACCGCTAAAGTGTAGTATAGGCAAGACTCGGGTGGTTGTTACATTCTCTAGAACGGAATAGGTTTGGAAGCTAGATCACGGTCTAAACAAATTCTATAGAGTTAGAGAAAGATTCTTTTTGTGTTTTTATATTTTATGAAAGCAGTAAATCATATATTTGAGAGGTTGGTTAGTTTTAGCTATTAAACTAAATAATAAACTAAGCTACTGGTGATAACAATATAATAAAAGATTGTGTTTATTTAATCCATGATAATTACTCCCTAGATTGCTTCTCCTAGTGTTTTGCTTTGTCACACTTGTGATGAAACTATGCACATTATTTTCCTAAGTCAAGAACGAATATACACGAACCCCCCCGCCGTCTATTTAATATTCCGTTAAGGCAAAACACATAAGTAAGGTAGTATGAAACCCTATTACAAGGCCCTAAGAGTTATTAAATGGCATTTGAATATTATTTAAGAGAATATAGGGATCAACCATATGAAGAGGTCAAGTGTAGTAATGAAGCCGGTTACCGCGATGGTATCTTTTCTCTACACATCTGTTTTCCTAGACAAATCAACAAACAGTGATACAGACAGAAGCTGTGTTTTCTAAGACCTAAACAAGCATATTCATACAAGAAAGCAACACCACTAAGATCTACATCCTGGGTTTCATACACTCATAATATAAATACAAATAGAAGTTTTAGCCAAACATGTTTAAAGATAAGTAAGAACAATGAATCAAAACAACTACATAGACATTATAGGAATGATTAAGATAATCTTACTTGCTTAAAAACATGAATTAGAAGGAAGTGCAATAGGGTTTTTGAGGCCCTAAAAAATCGTACCCTAACAGCTGCTAGACGAACAGGGTTCGACCTTTTACTTTTACATTAAAGTTACACACTTAAAACACCTAAAAACGGTTTTTATATATAGGAAAAATTCGTATTAACGGCGTCGTGTTATAATCGGTGACGCCAACATGAAATATAATATTCAAGATAAGGCTGGGTCGTGCATTCTAACGCCGTCTTTAGATCTATGAGACGCGCTTAAATATGAGATGTGACGGCGTCACGAGTAATCTTGTGTCCGCCGTCTCTAGTGTTATGAGTAAAAATTCTTGAGGTATGTTGGTGTAGGTCCCCGTAGTCTTGTCCGTTTCTTCTCCAAATGAGCTCGAAGTCCATGTGTATTTCCTCCACAGTGTCTTCCAAAAGCTGAATACCTGAAATAAATGATTTGATACCTCTATTTTAACAGGCATAAATGCACGATTTAGGGGTTTAAACGACCCCAAACAGAAAAAGTGTATAAAATATACACCGAGTTAGTCTTCAATAACTAATCACATACAAACATGGTCAATAACACGTTTACGACTTATGATTTATGTAGGTTTTCGACTTTAATTTGACTTCTTTTTAATTTTTTGTATACCTAAAATGGAATTCTAATAAAGTGATGTTTATTTAAAATAAAATAACACATACTAATAAAAATAATGAAAACGACAAACATAACCAGTAGTAGTTGTTATAACATATAAATTTCCTAAAGTAAATGGTGTATTTGTTAAATATATGTATATGTCATAAAAATATATGAAAACTAAGAGCTTAACTACATAATATTAGATTTAAAATTAGTCGAGCAATATTACCCCCCAAAAACCCCGATCCCCCACCCCCCACCAAACCACCCAACACCCAACACAACCACCGAACCCCAACCACAACAAACACAAACCTTCCCACAAATTCCCACAGACTCACGCAGGACAGCCCAAATATGTTTATATAATTTTCTATTCGCCCGTGAGCATCACACCCATAAATGGCCCCTACCCAGAAAAATATTAAGACAAAACTTTCCAAAACTGCAGGCGCATACTTCTCGATTTCTTTAATTGACGATCTCAAAAAATTAGCACATCCCCAAATTATAGAAAGTAAAAACACATTTTAGTATACATAATAATATAAAAAATCTGTTATAAATTTCAAAACTAATGTATATGAATAAAAAGTGTTTAACTTATCTTTTTAAGATATTTGTTAGTAACAAGATCTGAATGATTTATAAATAGTATAAAAGATTATTGTAACCATCTTGGCTTACAATTATTTGTACCATTGACATTAAAAGATATGTACTTCTAATACATTTAAGATAAAAAATAATGTACATTTTTTTCAAAGTAAAAATAAAAATAAAATAGTTAAAAATCTCTAACTCGTTATAATGTATTATTCTATATTTAAAAGGTCTTAAATTAAAGTTTATTATTAATATTTTTATTTTTTTAAAACCCACTGCATTCTATTATTAGTAATTATATATAAAATTTAAAAAATACACTAAATGCACATTTAATTATGACATCAGATTGAATGTTACAATAATAATATATAACTAATATAATGGCATGTAAAAAGTTTATAGTTAATGATAAAAAAAAAATAACTTTTTAATAATATGGCATATAATAATATGGCAAACTAATTTTTAATAATTTAAAAACACAAACACGAAAACTCTAGAAACCATCAATTATTTAAGAAAATCGTTAAACAGTATTTGAAAAAAAAAACTCGTAAAACAACATTTGTCTTCGAACCTGCTGCTTTATACAGATATGATACTAGTACTACTTTAAATACGCTTTCGTAGTGTTTGGTATGTTATAATCAAAGAGGGAATGAAAGAAATGATTATTAATCGATGGAAATAATAAAATGTGTTTAAACTTATCTTTTTAAGATTTTTATTAGTAAAAAGATCCGAATGATTTATAATAGTTAAAGATTATTGTAACAACTTGGCTTAAATTATTTGTACCATTAACATTAAAATTTGTACTTCTAATACTTTAAGATAAAAATATGTACTTTTTCAAAAAGTAAAATAAAATATAATAGTTTAAATCTCTACTCGTTATAATGTATTAGTCCTATATTTAAAAGTCCTTAAATTTTAAGTTAACACACATTCTATTATTAGTAATTATTAGATAAAATTTAAAAATACACTAAATGCACATTAAATTATGACATCAGATTGAATGTTACAATAATAAAATATAACTAATATAATGCATGTAATTGTTTATAGTTAATATAAATAACTTTTTAAATATGCATATAATAATATGTCAAACTAATTTTTAATAATTTAAAAACACAAACACGAAAACTCTAGAAACCATCAATTATTTAAGAAAATCGTTAAACAGTATTTGAAAAAAAAAACTCGTAAAACAACATTTGTCTTCGAACCTGCTGCTTTATACAGATATGATACTAGTACTACTTTAAATACGCTTTCGTAGTGTTTGGTATGTTATAATCAAAGAGGGAATGCAAAAGATTATTACGATGGAATGATAAAATGTTGTTTGTTTACATTTATAGAATGTAATGATTCAGTACAAGGAATTACTCATTACATCAAAAATCATTCCTTAAGGGGCCCATACTTTTTTCATTCCATCTTCTAATGAAATCAAATTACATATTACTCCACCATTAACTAACATATTAAATTAACTTTCTATCATCAATGAGGTATTTTAGTCTTTTTATCATTATTCCATTACGTATTATCATACAAATCAAACATGATTAATAATGGTAATGAATCATTACATTTCACTATTCATTCCATTACGTCGGTTATTCATTCATTTGACATTTCATTCCGTCCTACCAAACGAACCATTTGTTCTAAAAAATAATTGTAATTTTATAATGCTACAAATAATTAGCACAAAGATGGTAAATTGATAAAGTTGATCTTTATTTGAATTAACTATACGTAACTAGTAGATTTGAATGAAACGGTTGCCAACTACTACGTAATTACTAATGTACCTTTATTTTAGCTTTTTATGACTTTTCTTTTGAAAAGAAAAAATCACAATCTTGAGTTAGAAAGAACTTTGACCCATTATTTTAGGTCAAACGACTCTAATATTAGCTATTTGCCTATTTCTACTTTTTAGTGAACAAGATAAATCTTCTACTTTTAACCCAAAAGTTAAGGAATTCAAGACTGCAACTGCATAACAAGTTTGCCTGAAATAAATGAAAATATTACATTTAATTAATTTGGTTTGATTAAATCAAAGATTTAATACTTATACAAATGTATATTAATATAATGAAAATCTTACGTATTAAGTATTTGACTTTAATTCATGTACTGCTATCTTTGTGTGTCTAACTTTAATTAGAATAATATATTATTTGAAAGAAAAACAATATACTATCATTCAATATTATGTTACCAAACACAATTAAACAAAAATAATGCTAACTCTATTTAAGGTACTTTAAAAACAAAATTTATATATAGTATTAAAAGTACAGCCCACCTCCTATATTTCACCATCTCTGGAAGAAAACAAAGGAAAATGACATATTTTGTCCTTTTCCCATTCTTAACCTATTCCATTAAAAAAGAAATTTTGAAAAAAAAGATGACAATTACATCACACATTTGAACTTATTAATTCATTCAAAACCACCTCTGAAAATTAAAGACGCCCATCACGAAATATGCATGTGTACGTCCACTTCATCTGCTTAAAATCTCACACGTCCCTACACACATATTGCATTAATTTAATGTCCATAAGATACTCTTTTAATATATATACAAAAATAATAAATATTAATATTGAACTTTTCTTAATCAATCCGAATTTCAACTAATCATTAACAAACACCTTCAATTATCCGTTTCTTTCTCCCTACTTCCTTTTCGATTATGCACATCAAATAAAATAAATTATAGATATAGTATAACATTTATTTTTAGGAGTTTATATATCTGTAGATAAAAACTAAAAACTTAACATAAATGCTATCTTTAATGGAAAAAAGGATTAAAAATGGGAAAGTTAGAATGGCTTTGTTACTTTGTCATTAAAGGAATGACAATTTTGGTATGAATTGAAGAAAA
>BQNB010120229.1:0-20671 GCA_026074375.1 Tanacetum coccineum
TTCTCTCTCTAACCTCTCTCTAAACTTCTTCAATATTTTCTCATCTTAATTTCTTGTGTTTCAATATGAAGTGAAAGTGATTTATTGTTACCGACAAAATTCGTTCGTTTTTACATTATATGATAAAAACTTATTCATAATCAAAAGATCAAAAATAGTACTTTTTGACATCATATATGATAATTCAAATACAAAGTATCATAATGTAAAATCAAATATGATATGCCTCTACTATCATATATGGTAAATACTTATTCAGAAACAAAAAAGACACAAACACACACAAAGAGTTTGCTTAAAGTAGCTTCAACTACTCTTCTTCTTCTTCAACCAATTCTTCTTCATCTTGAGCCAAATCCACTTTTTCTTGAACAACTACCTCCTGGACCACGACGACTTCTTCTTTATCTTGAACAACTTCCTGCTGAGCCACGACAACTTCTTCTTGATCATTAAGCTTATAATTCTCAATCATTAACCAGAACTTTGATCAACATTACCAGCACTTTGATCAACACTAACACAACTTTGATCAACACTACTCTGATCACTTGATTGATTCGAATTCATTAAACCTGATAATTAGTAAAAATAAGCTAATAAGTTAGCTTATAATTCAGAACAATTAAAATCAGCTGAAACAAATCATAAGCTTATTAACATAAAAAATCATTCGTATAATTAAGCATATTCGATTAAAAAATAGATAACGAAAATAACCTGATATAAACGAATCGAAGAAACAACTGATAGATCGATCAAGTGGGAAAAAAATAAATCGATCGATAGAAGAAAACGATCGATGGAAAATAGTAGTTATAGAGAGAGCAAGTAGAAGAGACGAAGAAAAACACACTTATCTGTGTGTTGAATGAGAAGAAAGTAAAAAAGAAAAGGATTATATACTCGACGCGAAATGACCAAAATATCCCTGCAGTGTAAAATCACGGATATAATCTACATCGTTGGATGATATGTAGATGGAAGGTGGGGATGAGTCCCCTGATATCCTAGCAATGTTTGGTATCCAAATGAACTTAAATCCTAAAACAATTCATAATTCATGAATCTTATCAAATTAACAATAGGATACTCTTAACTAGGATATATATGGTTAATATCTATTAAGACGACTAGATAAACTAGAACTATTAAGACGACTAGATAAACTAGAAAACTACTTTAACTCATATCATCTAAAATAAATCATAGTCCTATCACAATTCGTATTGTGTTGCTATACATTGTTGTTGTTACGGACTTACGGATATGAAACCAATATCTAATATGAAATAGATCAGTGCTAACGAACAATCGAATAATCAAAAGTAGCATATATTTACCAAAATTTTAAGAAACTATCATTATATCATGACTATAACTCACAGTTATCATTTCTATAACATAAATCCAAACACTTATATAAATCAAACAACTAGAATAACCATCTCAGATAGCCGCCAAAATAACCTTAGAAAGGTTGTTATCACATGCGAAAGGTCTCGGATTCGAGTCTCTATGTGGGGGTTTCCTTCAGAAGCAAAAAAGGAGTACGTGGACCTAAAGTGAATGTTCGAATCTTGCATACTGCCCAATTTAATGTTCCTTCAAAAAAAACAACTAGAATCATTTTATTCTTATCTTATTATAAAAACAAGCAAAGATATCCGCGCGTTGCTGCGGGCGTTAATTTTTCGCGCGTTGTTGCAGGGCGTTAAATTTATTTATTTTTTTATTTTTTTTTCGCGCGTTTTTTTATGTTTAATAGTGTAAGTTTATTTTTTCCTGCACGTTACTGCGGTGCGTTAATTTTTCGCGCGTTGTTGCGTGTCATTAATTCTTTTTTTTCCTTTAATTTTGTGCGAGTTTATTTTGTCGGTCTCATATTTAATAGTGCGGGTTTACTTTTTCAGTATCGTGTTTAGTAGTTTTTTTTATGGTTTTACGCGTTGTTGCGTGGCGTTAAAATTTTATTTTTTTATTATTTTATTATTTTTTATTTTTTTTGCGAATTTATTTTTTTGGTCTCATGGTGTAAAATGACACTGTTTAAGTCAATTCGGAAATGTTACCGCGTGTATTTTTTTATCTGAATGCGTCGGTACTTTTGTAACATTTTTTCCTCCTTATTTTGTGCCAACAATTTAAAAAAAAAAACTAATTGGGCCGGCCCAAATTTTTGGGCTAAATTTTTTGCCCAGCACTGTAGCACTGTAGCTACAGTGCTTAAAATGAATAGTAAGTCAACCCTTCTCAAATGATTATATATATAATTACATTTTACATTAAAAAACAAAAATATATAGTATATATATAAAATCATAAAAATGTACACTCTCCACTCATTTTACGAAACTTATTACCAAATCAAGTAATACGTGAGTAATTGACCCTTTCATTCCACCGCGGTTTTCTGCCGCCAACCAACAAACTCTCTATAAATTTGCACATAAAAACACCATCACAAAACACCACCTGAAAGTCTGAAACCATCAATATTATGGCTCTAACATTAACCCTACTCATACTCATTGCCACCATATTTGCTATCACAACCACAGGCATTGCCACAGGAAACTGGACCCTTTTGCATGCAAACATTGGTATCACAGCCATGCACATGCAACTTCTCCCAAATGATCGTATTCTCATATTTGACCGTACCGATTTCGGGCCATCGAATATCTCACTCGCTGATGGAAAATGTCGTGAAGATAATGATGATCTAGTTTTGAAAAAAGATTGTACTGCTCACTCTATAGAGTATGATGTTTTGACAAATTCCATACGTCCGCTGATGGTTCAGACGGACGTATGGTGTTCCTCGGGCGCTTTAATGCCCGATGGAACAGTTGTTCAGACAGGAGGGTTTAATGATGGTGATCATGTTGTTAGGGTTTATGATTCTTGTGATAAATGTGATTGGAAGGAGATTAAGTCAGGTTTGATTAAGAGAAGATGGTATGCTACTAATCATATATTGCCCGGTGGACGACAAATTGTTATTGGTGGTAGAAGACAATATAACTATGAGTTTTACCCTAAAATGTCGGTTTCGGAAAAGGCTTATAGTTTTCCTTTTTTAGTTAAGACTAATGATCCGAAGCTTGAGAATAATTTATATCCGTTTGTGTTTCTAAATCCGGATGGGAAGTTGTTCATTTTTGCGAATAATAGAGCGATTTTGTTTGATTATTCTAAGAATGAAGTGCTTAGGACGTTCCCGGAAATACCTGGAGGTGACCCTAGGAATTATCCGAGTACAGGATCCGCAGTGTTATTACCAATGCGGATCCTAAAAGGGAATGTTGGTGTTGTTGAGGTTTTGGTTTGTGGGGGTGCACCTAAAGGTGCATTTACTAAGGCATTAAATGGGACATTTGTTAAAGCTTTAAGAAGTTGTGGGCGGATTCGAGTTTCTGACCCGAATCCTAAATGGGTTATGGAGAGTATGCCTTTGGCTCGTGTTATGGGTGATATGTTGTTGTTACCAAATAGTGATGTTTTGATTATTAATGGTGCGTCAATTGGTACTGCCGGATGGGAAAACGGGAGAGACCCGGTTCTTCATCCGGTGTTGTACAAACCTAATAACATATTAGGTGACCGGTTTGAAGTTCAAACCCCAAGCACCATACCTAGAATGTATCATTCGACTGCAATTTTGGTTCGTGATGGTAGGGTACTTGTTGGTGGAAGTAACCCACACATATATTACAATTTCACAAATGTACTTTATCCTACTGAATTGAAGTTCGAGGCATTTTCGCCAAGTTATTTAGATTCGAGTTTATGTGGTTTAAGACCAAAGATATCACCTGATTCCCAGACCCAGTTCAGGTACGGGGACCAGGTGAAAATCCGATTCATGCTTTCGGGCCACGTTGACCCGAATTCATTATTAGTAACAATGGTGTCACCTTCTTTTAACACACACTCGTTTTCCATGAATCAAAGGTTATTGATACTTGACGGAGTGAACACCACTACGCCAATTGGAAACTCGAAATACCAAGTGGTTGTGACCGCGCCACCTTCCGCCAACATTGCTCCAGCTAAGTATTACCTTTTATTTGTGGTGTATCAACAAATTCCAAGTGAAGGCATTTGGGTTCAAATTAGTTAATTTGACTAGAACAAGTCAAACATTGTGAAAGGTTACCCGTGAACTTTTGATTTAGAGATCTTGTGATACAACCCGTGATTAATCTAGTGCACATGGATAGAGGACATGAACAAGTTGTAGATCAATTTGATAACGAATAGGGGGGCATGCTTTTAGGGTCGAATAAGGTGGAAACAAACAAAACGAATAGATATAAATTATATTTTTCATAGATTTAGAATTCATGATTTGTTCAATATTTGAGTGTGTTATGGTAGAATGACTTATTCTACACATGTTACGGGTTTATACATGAGTTGCAACCAATTTTACGAGTTTCGACTCTAGATATATGGGTTTAAGTGGCGGTTGACATTGAGTATGATTGTCATTATGTTTTATTTCATTTTATTTTGTTTGTGTTTCATGTGAATGATTGCAGTATTTTTGTCTCTTCAGTTACATTATTATTATTATTTTCTTCTTTGTTTAATAAAGAATAACAATATAATTCGGGTGTGTTCTATTCTAAAGAAAAAAATGTTGTGCATAAAAAATAAAACGATAACAAAAAATATTGTGACCTTGGGTATATATGTTCGGTGGTAAATAATAGTTGCGTCTATCTAACCATCAATATATATTATTACACACGATGTATATTAAATGTGAAGGCCCATAAGACTATAACCTGCCTCGGCCAAATACATAAACCATATTTACAAATCACACATTAATACTGTTGGGTGTTGTGTATTTATCTTTTTGGTCAGGTTGGGGTTCCTGTTCAGTGGCTCATTCTAACTTCTAGCTTTTCTGTTACAAAATGGGACGATGTACTATTTTTGTCTCGCCGAGTCATCAAAACTGTATTGTTTTTCCATTTGAGAGTAGGCTGACAAAATTTTGAATCAAACCCGTTTATCTTCAACCGAAAATCTTCATGTTAATTCCGAGTTTAAGTTTGATGCAAGACGAGGAGAAGAATTCTGAAACCCTAATCTAAAGGTTGATAAACAAGGCTAAAACCTCTATGCGAGACTATCAAGACCGCGAACCTACCTGGGATCGTTTTTGTCTTTGCAAGATCGAGATCGTAAGATCCTACCCGTTTGTCATGTTTTATAAACAAAAGATAAACGAGTCAAACTGTTTTCATTTCTACACAACATCAAAGATAAATTCATTTAATATCCTCTTAAATATTTTCAAAGATCAAATTTGAAACACCAAAGTAAAAGTAAAACGCAATTTTTCAGATTATTTTGATTTCGGCTTATATTTCATAAGCCTCCCTTATTTTGAGACTTGTGGGCTTATATAATTTTATTACGATATGATAAACTAATATAAACACATAAGTCTCAAAATAAGCTAGAAAATTAGGGCTTATGACACATAAGCTCATAAACCCACATATAAGCATCAACAAACACCCCCTAGGTATAAACTATAATCAGGTCTAGAAAACGAAACGTCAATGGTTGACTTATTAGACATTAGTAAAGCTCATTTGTTTTGGGGCCTAAGCAAGTGAGATGGACTCAGAAGATAAAAAAATAAAAAAATAAAAATAGGTGAACTCGGATCGCGTGACAATCTTACGAGTTTACGTGTGATCCCACGATCTTACATACGATCCCACCCTAAATGTGATCATATGCCGATCTTACACGATATTAGCTAGTAAACACGTAAGATCGTACGATCTTACGAGTTTACTCGCGATCTTAACAGCCTTGCCTCTATGTAATAAAACCCCAACAAGAGATAAGCTCTTAAAACACGTAGTGAAATAATAATCAATATCAAAAGTTTCATACAATCCCTAAGCCATATAAATAAATTTAGAGGGAAATGGTAAATTGGGTCAAGGTGTCTTTCTTCCCAAGACTCTAAACAAACAAATAAAACAATCCTAAACAATAATTATCCCTAAAAAATGAATAAAATCTATAAAAAGAAAAAAACCCAGATTTAGTGAGGTGAATATATTGAATTGTGTTGGTAATTCAAATACAAAACCAAGAACAAATTTGACAAATGAAGCGAAAGCTTTATTCAAATTAACAAACCAAATACAAAACCAAATTCAAAGATACGAAACACAAATTTTAATTCGAATGTACAAAGAAAACTAAAACTATCAATCCATATTTATAGGCTAAACTAACCGTCATAAAATAGTTTTCTTATTCTAAATGAACTTAAATTAGGAAACTGATACGACCCTTGCGGATAGTATCGGGATAGGGCATCACTTTTAGCGGGTGCTAGCTCCTTAAGAAAGTAGAGAAGAGAAGAGAATTGTTTTTACTTGACAAACTTCATTGATTTCATTCATGAATGGTTCGATATATCTATACCGAATTCTTGACAACTTGCAGTCAAAGTCAAATACAAGACCTTTCCTAAGATAACGACACTTTCCTAAGATAACGACACTTAGCTATTAAGAGTCAAACATAACAAGACCTTTCAAAGATAACGACACTTTTCAAAGATAACGACACTTAGCTATTAAGATTCAAACATAACAATAAATAAAGATAATTATTGTACGACATAATCCTTATGCCATTCAGGCTTGGACGTGACCCTCGTGGGTCGCGGTTCTGTAATGGGCTCAAGCATAGACGTATCATTCCCTACTCCTTCACAACCACCTTGCCCTCAAGGTTTTGTCTTGAAAAGCACTCTTGATTTCGGGATCCCATAATCTTCTTTGAATTGCAGCCTCCATCCTTTTCTTTTCTATGTGCTTGTCATTAAGACGCTTCAACAACAAAATAAGAACATGTATGGTATAAACAAAGTATCGGACTTTTTTATCAACCCCTTTGTTATTTTCATTTACCCTAACACCTATAACCTCATTACCTTCCAACATGTTTGGCCGTCACTGTTTTGCTCATCGGCCACACCCACCACTTTCACCACTTTCGCTACATCTTGTTTACCATCCACTAACACTGTGACAACCCGAGAATTTCTGTTTAGTAAATTAGCCGTTTCTGTGTAGAAATTTAAATTTTTAAATGTTCGTTTAGCTTTACCGTTTAACCGGTAAGTTATTTCGTTATTATCTGAGAATCGTCGCCGGGAGCAAACCGGGACAGCAAACATTGTAGTATTCTGGCAATAGCCACATTTTTATGTTTTAGAGCAATATTTAAAATTTCGTAATTTTTCCGTGTTAGCGTTACTCGTTTCGTTATTTACGTGATTCGTGGAATTTAACTACACCTTGTTGTGCATGCATGCTTGGAAATTAATTCATCAACTAGCACTAGTGATCCTAGAATGTAGGAAATCATTTTTTTGGTCCCCCCTTGGCTTGTCATAACCGGATACCACCAACACTATCACCATGGGATACCATTTTTCATATTTTGAAATCCTAGACAAGTTAGCATGAAAAATGGAAAGGACATGAACACACAAGTATCCTATTGGGAGATCAAATTGGTCCCATTTGCCTTGTCCCCTCCTAGCCACGGCACACACTAGGTGTGTGTGTGTGTGTGACTTTTGTTGTATATATATATATATATATACTCTTAATCTCATTTCTCATTTCATTCACACACATACACTTTACATTTGCTCTTTCTTTCTCTCTTGCTCATCCAAAACCCACGAACCATATACCAAGATATACAAACCCATACATTTTCATCTTTGATCATTTACATTTGAAGATATATTGTTCGAGTTGATTGTTATTTCATCCGAGTATTTTATAAAACAACGTTTGGGTTGTTCTTAGTTTCTATTCACCTTTCGTCGCCGTGGTTTTCATTGTAATGCATTACTTTTTCATAAATAAGTTGTACTTTTGCATTCGTATGATCATTCCGAACAAGGTGTACAAAGCGGATCGTTGTGAGAATCATTATCTAGTTTTCTATAAAACTACAAGTTTCAAAGTTTAATATTTTTGTTTATAAATGGAAGAACATAAAAAGTAGTTGTACTTTTGTGCATAAAAGTTCGTTGTGACTATTTTGATATATATATTGTTATAACTACGGCTATATCGTTTATTTAAGATTTATCATATATTAAGTTTAAATATTGTTGACGAAGAGATTAAGTTAAATGTTGGATTTGTTGTAAACGTAAATTGAATGTCGAAAAGGTTTAGGTTTAAGAACAGATTTGTTACGATATTTGAGGTGTTGTCGAAAATAGATCGGATATTCTTTCGAGTCAATAAAAGATGTACTTTTTAAAAACGGATATTTTCACGAGTCGAGGTTGATAAAAAAGGAAAGTCGATATTTTTAGAAAGGTAATGCCGAAATTTTGTAAACTTTATAAAAGCGTCAAAAATATACTTTTATTATCAAACTTATTATAAAATGTAGAAAAACGTAAGTGTCGAGTTTAGGTAAACAATTTTAGTTATTGAGTCGACGTTGATGTGTCGGGACACTAAAAGACGAAATGCACTAAAAGACAAAAATGCACTAAAAGACGAAAATGCACTAAAAGACGAAATACACTAAAAGACGAAATACACTAAAAGGCGAAATACACTAAAAGATGAAATACACTAAAAGATGAAATACACTAAAAGACAAAATATACTAAAAGACGAAATGTACTAAAAGACGAAATACACTAAAAGACGAAATACACTAAAAGACGAAATATTTTCTAAGATGTTTTGAAGTGTCGAGACTTGTCAAAACTTATAACTTCCGAAAGTACGTTTTAAAAAGGGATACGCCGTGTCTACTCATGCTCGGATGATCAATTCTTGCGTTAAGCGTTATTCGTTGTACATCATTCTTAAACGACGACTATATGATAGGTTGTCGCTAGAACCGTGAGATTCATTTTCACTTGATTGATTCCTTTTGATCCACTACCCGTATAAGGTGAGTTCATAGCCCCACTCTTTTACTCGTTTTGACTAAATGTTTTATAACTTAGGGTGAGAAACATTGCTTGTTTTTAAAACTGGACACAAGTACTTTGCGTGAGATTTTCCCTGTTTACGTGTTGCCTAAGTAGCTGTTAGACCACTATTGCCCGAACTATCATGAACTGTCAATCTCTTGACTGGAGGACCGGTCGAGGGAGCGCGAATGAATAAATAGATCTATTGGGACTAATTATCCCTATCCGGGTGAGTAGCGCTCACTACCCACGGGGCGCCCGATAAACGGATATATGTCATGTCGTACTGGTTAGGTTGTCTTTGGTCGGACACCTGGAAGGGCACACAAATACTTATAGCAATGTACATGCTAACATGCGTAATTAGCTTCAGTGTCATGAGCTTAGTGCAACGTAAATACTTTTTATGTGAAGTTGTATCTGTTATAACTGTCGCATACGTTTTGATATCTTGTGGTCCACTATAACAACGTTTGAACTAAACCTATGAATTCACTCAACTTTATGTTGACGTTTTAAGCATGTTTTTCTCAGGTGCTTAGCATGGATGCTGTTGATTGACTTATGTGAAGTCTATTTGCCTGTACCGGTTTACCAGAGATTTATCTATGTCTTTAAATACCGTTGTTGAACTTATTTAAGCTTCCGCATTTTAACTTTGAATCTTTTAAATTTAATCGATGTAAAACTTATTATTATTATTTTAAAACTTTGCAACGGTGTTTATTTTTCAAAACGTACCCTTAGAGGTCGTTCTTTATGCTTTGTACTTGAGATGCTCAATAAAGTCACGCCTCCGGACACGTATTCCGTCCAGGCCCCGTCTGGGGGTGTGACAGTTTGGTATCAAGAGCCAAGGTTATAGAGAACCAGGTAGTATAAACTAGGTCTGGACTATAACCAGTATGTGATCCTACGTGATTATGTGCCTTACGTGACCTTACATAGTACGTATACATAACTAAGTACTACGTAAATAATATATACGTATTAAATACTAAGTATATCTAATATTTCTAAGTATTTCTTATTTCATCCTATCATGACGTGCTCGATGACTCATTCATTCATTCATTTTGCATTCATCCAGTTACCCATTCACCCATTCATATTTTTGCATCATGCATGGTTGATATAAAGATGATTTATATGAACTTTGCTTGTGCAGGTTATGGCTATTTCAGTTATCTCGATTTCTTCGGATTCATCAGAGGATAGCGTGGGGACACCTGCTGGACGAGTGATCTTGTTCGGTACTATCCCTACTACTATTCCTGACACCACACCAGTGATTACTCCACCTCTTCCTGAATGCATAGGGAATCAGTCTATGCACCAAATATACATAGGTGATTAGGCTATGTATATTTGAGGGCCAACGATGCAATGCTCATTTTCGTCAAAATAGTGTGATGTATGAAATGTATCAAATAGTTTTATAACGAAATGAAATAGTCAATAAAGTAAACGTGAAGTAGCTCATAGGGTGAAAATAAAATAGTTTATAGGTTGACATCGAGATTGTTTGTAAAGCGATAGGTCATAGCATGTATAAAGAATATCTGAACGAATGCATAAGCAGTCAAAGAAAAAGAACGTAAAGAATTATTCAATTAAACATATGAACATAAAGAGTCGTTTTAAGGTAGGTTCTCCCAAGGTGACACGTATGAGGTGACAAGTTAATTGTTGTACTCCCATGAACTGGAAGACTTCATAACGATGGATTACGAAACAATACATATGTGATTCAAAATCATAAGAAGATGTTCTTCTCGGGTCGATGGTATAAGTAAAATTTCCAAAAGTAGGCGAAAGCGACCCAAAATAGTCGATACTTAAATGAATTACTCTTATATATATATGGATGGTGGTAATCTCGAAGATAAAAGTAAGAATTTGAAAATAAAATAGCTTACATATGTACGGGTATCCTGATATAGTATTCGCATTAACATTCGACGGAGAAAATAAGAAAATAGGAAGTAAGCGATAATCGGGGTGGTCAATATATAACTGACCGATATAAGGCAAATAGTATGGCGTCATAAGATAGGCATAAGAGAGAAAAATCATAACCAAGTATTATATACTAATTATTAATGCAATAGCAATAAAGGTGCAAAAGAGAGCATATAAGTTACATGGGAGCAAGCGCGCGCGGATATTGGATAATTGTGAAGGACTCTTAAAATTTTTCAAAAAATGGTTATAGTCTAGGGTTTTGAAAACGACCTAGTTCGCTATAACCTGTGCTCTGATACCAATCTGTAACACCCCCAAAATCACATCAACGCAGCGGAATACCACTTTGGGGTGCTACTTCATAGTACATACACACAAGTTACAGAAAACGACCTCAAAAGAGACGTTTAATAAAATGTCACATTCAATTTAGTAAAAATGTCAGAGTTACACAGGTTCCATTTATAATGTATTAGAAAACATTGTCAAAACATTTGTCAAATAGTACTCAAGTTATTAAGTCTTCAAAAATATATCCGCGCTACACCAATGCTCCTAATGCTCCACAAGCAAAATGATAACCTGAGAAAATACATGCTAAAACGTCAACAATAATGTTGGTGAATTCATAGGTTTAAGTAAAAGTAGTGTTGAAATAATTTAAGTAAATTTTCAGAAGAAGAGTAGCGTTACGGCATTTCAAAGTGTTATTTCCGAAATCCAAGTAGTGATTCAGTAAATCAAGAAGTATTTAAAAGTGGACCACAAGACTTAAGTAATGGTGGACTAAGTACGTATTCCGAAGTCCAAAACAAGTAAGGTAGACAAGAGAAACAAATTCACCAAGTCTAATTATATATTATTGCACTAAGCTCATGACCCCGAAGCCTTAACTGTCTGTCTGCCCCAAATAAGGTAGGGTGTCTGCCAAAACAGCCTACAAATTCCTCTAAATGTTAAATGCACCATGATCAACTTGTGACCATAAATTCCGGTGGGGATTGTTAGTCCCGATAGATCTATCCACAACACTAGCGCTCACTATAATAGCAATTGACGGTTCATGATTGAAAGGGGACTTAGATGGCAGTGTGGTAACTTATGCAATAATATTCAGGCAACAATCTGGATAGCATACAGTTTAAAACACTTGTGTCCATAGTAAAACAATCAAGCCCAAAATTCACGTTTTCAAATATAGGTATTCAACGATCGCAAATCATGTAGTAAACAAATCAAGCTTTAGTAAAAATAGTCAGGTAACGCTTACGTATAGAAATCAATAAGTTTATGTAGTAAAACGAGCACGTATTCTCACCCCGAAAACAGTTTATGAAAACCATTAGAAGAGAAAAGGTGGGGCTATGAACTCACCTTGAGCAAGAATGTAGTAAAGTAATCCAAGCGTAGAAAGAAAGTACTCAAGCTTCAACCCCTAATCATATGTGGCGCGTCATTAGACGACTTAATATTTTTAAGAAAATGCATAAAAGCCTTTGAAAATAAATATGTAGTATATTTACTTATTCTTGTGCTTAGAATCCATAAACGTGCCTTAAAAGTCTTATAATAACACCCTAAATATTTTTCATAATGATTTAGAACTATATACCCTTTCGTTTATTTTTCATTTTCAAAAAGTTTCCTTATTTAAAAAGTATTCAATTTCATACCTTACTATTTTTAGACATGACCTAGACACTTTAGACAACTCATAAAACATGTATAAAACTTGTTTGAACATTCGCCCACCTTTAATACCCTAGTTATAAGAAATGACCATTTGGAAAATTTGCCTAAGTTTGACCTTTAAAGTCCAAGTATGTTATATTTTGACCTCCGGTTCCAAAACCTACTTTGACCCACTTTTAGACCATCTTTCGCGACTTTTGACCAGAAACAACATTTTGAACAACTTTCCAGTTTTACCCGAGACCTGAAACAGCTTGTAAAATGACTGTTTTGCCCTTTTTATAAATCTGTCAGCTTTGACTAAAAATAGTCAAAGTTTCATCAAGAAGTTTCGTAAGCTATAATTACCCCATTTAAGTGTCCTTTTCACAAATCGACCCTCGCGGGGCCTAAACATCATTTTAAACCCACTTTTAGTTTTGGCCGAGACCCAAATCTCGACCGAACATGCCGAAATCGACCGTTTAAAATTCTGCGCGCATAAAAAAAATATACAAGTGCAGATTTTTGGTTTATGATTTTTCAAAACTTCATTTAGCTCTAAAATCTTCGTTTTAAGGAGTTACGGGACGTGTAAACTATCGACTCGAAGCTTGGAACATAACCTTTCCAAATATTTAACCAAATCTCAACTTTAAAAAGTTTCACCTAGCCGTTTCTGCACTAATTGACTTATATGAAAACACCACAAAACTCACTTTTTCACCCTTTTCTCAATTCCAACATCAATATAATCCCTAATTTACCATACTAATACCACCAACATATTCCAAAACTGAATATAATCAAACTAGTTCAACCATGGATTCTAGCACAATTATATGTATATGCATAATAATTAAAATAGAGTATTCAAAGTAATCATATGAAAATAATGAGTAAAATTGTTACCAAAAGTTTGCAATGGAACCCTTGTGGGTCTTTGTATTTGCAATGGAACCCTTGTGGGTCTTTGTACAAGCCGCGACCAAACACCCCTTAAATACTTATAATCTTGTTAAAAATAATCAACACCAATGTTTCTTGCTCTCTGTTTCTTGACCGAACACCAAAGAGAGGAAAAAGAGAAGTATACTTGTAAAGGCTTAACCAAGCCTTTAAACCATCTTAGTAGGTCTTAGATATGATATAGTAATGCTTGTAAATGTTGTAGAATAAAATTGTATGGGTTTAGTAATAAGGTAGGGGTGAGCCGTGAGCTTCAAGAGAGAAACAAGAGAAGAGAGTTTATTTTTTTGATAAGTGTATAAGATTGTGTATGTTATCTTTCACTTGTACATGCCTTATATGATCATAAGGATAGTCAAAGAGTGTACATAGAGTCTTGGAACACCTAGAGTAATTTAGGGAAAGTATTTGGTCAATGTTTGCAAGTCTTAGACATAAACCTTAATGAGTCTTTGTTAGTACAAGAGCTAGTTGGTATTGTTTTGTCCCTTGGTCCCTTGTGTGCCGAATGTTTGGGATGGAAAAGGGCTATGGATATCTTTTATATCTTGTGATAATATACTTGCATTTACTTGAACTTTTAAAAGTGTAGTTTTATCCATAAAGTGTATACTTGTAAAGTATATGTCTTGGTTGATTTCTTTTATGTGGGACGACATAAATGAGTGTCATGGGTAAAGTTTTATAAAAACTTTGAGCATTGGAAATAAAAATAGGTATTTGTTGAAGCGTAGATTAATTTTGTGGTTCCGGGAATGCCTAAACGTAATTTAATTGCGAAACGTAAACGCTTTATGTAACCCATAAAAATAAAATATAAAAAGTTAATTATTGTTTTCGTAAAATAATATAAGGCTTCTATCGTTTGTAAAATGTTATCGTATAAGTAGGTCAATCGTCTTGTAAAATAATATTTATAAATTTAAAACTCATATAAATATTATATAAATGATTCTAAAATGTTTCGCCAAAATTTTTATTAAAAACGAACCAACACTATTAATGTCAGGAAATAGTGTATAAAATCACATTTCTCTTGTTTTATTCGTTAAATGAAATTTTTTAGCATATGCGTTTTAATTTTGTGATGAGAATTTAAAAGTAAACGTGCGCGAGACTAAAAAAAAGAATAGTGAAATAATGACGAAATAAGCGACGTCATAAAATGACCTGAAATACGAAATGTTACAATCCTATCCCTTGATCTTACCACTTCATCAATCTAACTTACCTCACTCTCTTCTCCTCCTTTGCTTTGAAATTTAAATCTTTAAGCAAACACACTTCCTTCTATAAACAAACACACTTCACTCTCTAAACAAACACACTCTCTATCCACCCTTGATCTTGCCACTTCACCTATCCAACTTACATTTTACCATCTCATCTCAACCCTTCATTTCAAACAAGATCAAGAGGCTCCTTTCCATCCCATCACCATCACATCATGCCAACTCATACACAACCCATTCTTATCCCTTTCTCCATTTCACACATGTGCTCAATACATTTGAAATTTAAATTTCAAATCTTTCCCCCATAACATCCACCCTTTCTCTCCAAGTTAAGAATATTCAAAGAATATTCCCTTGTACCTTAACTAGCCTTTCAAACCATTAGTTAGATTCTAACTAAGCTAGTTACATTTTGAGGAATACCCAAACTACCCTTATCCGATAGTTGTTTTCTTTCTTTTTAATAACGGACAAGCAAAAGGCTTTTAAATACTTCACAAACGTTTTTATCAAATGGCTATTTGAGTTGGTTGACCTTGAGTGTAAGAATGATTGAAAGGTCATAGCGTGAAGTGCAATTGGGGGTTTAACAAGAGCGGATAGTTAAAAAGCTAAAAACCTAAAAAAAAGGGTCCGGGTCTCTGACGCGTTGGCCACGCGCTGACACGCGGCCATCGCGCCACACACGAATTCCATTTACCCACTTTTGGGTTTTTGGCCTATAAATACCCCTTCTTGGCCTTTTTATTCCTCACCTCTTGCAAACATTCTTTCCTCTATTTTCTCTTCTCCTATCCTCTAAGTCTAACATCTAAGTGTTCCAAACTTCTCATTTTATCATTCTAATGAAGTAAACACATCTCCGCAAGAGAGCCACACAAGTACCTAATCCATACTTGTGTGTTTTTTCGAGGGTCTTCTTTCTCATACCCTTTCTTTAGAATCGAGTCTCTAGGTTAGGTTAGGGCTTGGTTCATCAATCTATCTTTTATTCAATCGAGTTGTAAAGGAAGTCTTGTATCCGAGGAATCAAGCCTAGATCATTGGAGATCTAGTTGGGGTTTGGTTACCTTCAAAGGGGAAGTCTTTGTGGTTATAGGTCTAGTCAAATCACGGTTTCTTAGTGGTGGATTCTGAGGGTGGAATATCATAGGTAGTAACTCTTCTTTGTGAGCGCCGATCTTTGTGCATATCGGTGAAGTTAAGTTTTAATACGGTTTGTAGTCCACCATAAGGATTATGCTAGTATAGTATATGTGTCGTGTATTCGCAACTGAACATACAGAAGGGCTAAACCCCCCTTCTTGAACCAATTATATCGTGGTGTCTTTCTCTCTCTATCTACTTATTGATTCTTTGCTAAGTTATCATCACACCACTCTGCTCTTTCGAGACTTGAAGTTTTATAAACTTTAAAGAAGTCAAGAAAACCGTATTCACCCATCTTCTACGTTTCTACAAAACTATTAAGTTCATCCACATGGTCTTTCAAACTTGTATTTTTAATCCAACTATCAAACCCATGTACCATAAAAGCATCACCCGCACCATGATCTCTAAACAAATAATAACACAAACAACATGCTTTGTCTTTTTGATACTATATTCTAACCAACAAAACTCATTGAACCAAGTGACCGCAAAACTTCGTTTCTTAGACCCGACCATTTTTGTTGGAAACTTATGCCCCCTTGATCGACAAGGACTTCTATCTAAATACATTCGCCTTATTTCCTCTACTATGTTAGGGTCATAACTATAGATGATTGGCCTATCTGATGGATCCTTTTGAAGATCATCTAATTTTATATTAATTGATGCGAAAGGACCTAGAGTAGGTTGTGAAATAGGCTGTAGAGTAGTTTGTGAAACTAGATCTCCATCTCGCTACGACTAGGAACATGTTCCTAAAGCTTTCTATATCTTTTCATAGTTCCTATAAGAAATGTTTTAAACAAAAATAAGCAGATATTAATACAACCAACCCTTCAAATCGTTTAAATGATTACGATATACACTAGCAATCATAAAACTATAAAAAAAGCTCTTGACATGTTTGTAGTATTCAAAACCATAAAATAAAAGAATAACACTAAATCATTAATCAAAATTGGAATCTATAAAGCACCAAAGGACAGGGGTGGCAATTCGGGTTGGCGGGTTCAGGTTGACAGGTTGGCGTGTTAGAAAACCCCAATCCGAACTGACCCATTAAAATAATTAGGTCAACTATGTCAACCCTAACATGTTTACACATAACCCGAACCTGACTCATTTAACCCGTATATATACTTTGGTTGGCGAGTTGAATAGGTTACACGGGTTGAATAGGTTAAACGAGTATCGGGTTGACCAATTTAACCCGCTTTATATATAAAAGTTGGCATATTACATTGGTTAAACAGGTTTTCGGCTCGACCCGTTTAACCTATTTAACACATATAATAAAATATAAATAATTTTTAATTTTAGAAAAAATCTTAAATGGGTTGATGGGTCGACCCGCTTACTTTATTCCCAACCCGAACCTAACCTGTTTAATAAACGGGTCAGATGGGTCGACCCAAACCCGACCCGAAATCTATTAGACTTAACTCGAACCTGTTAATTTTCGTATCGATTTCAGGTCGGGTTTTGTGTTGGGTTAGAAATTGCCAACCCTACCAAAGGACAAAGTATAAATTGCAAATGTCTCAAAATACAACGTCATCAATCCATAGACTACTCTTTTAGACATATGATCAAAGTTTGCAAAACCAATACCCTAAACAAGGGCTTATAATTTAATACATAAAACTAACTCTTTTCAAATAATAATAAATACAGTTTTTAATTAATAGCTACCTTTTTATTAGGGATGGCAAAAGAACCCGAAACCGATGGGGAAAACCGAGACCCGAACCGGTTAGGTCGGGTTCGGGGCGGGTTGGCGGGTTCGGATGCAGATACGGGTATTGATAAAAGAATTTAGCCGGGTACGGGTTCGGTGACGGGTTTTGATAATACCCGCCCCGATTAGTACCCGCTTTTTTGTTATTATACATAATTAAAGTATATATATTATTACATATAATTTCTTCCATTGTATTTTTTATATAACTATTTCTATTATTTTACACATTTGAATGTTACATAAATGATTCGAAAGCGCTAAATCGTCTAATACGGTATTTGTTTTCTTTAACTTTTAAAATTTTTGAATATATAAGGGTGTTTTACTTTATTTTTCGATGAATTTTAGTGTGACTTAATCTTGATACCCGTTATTTTTTTATAAAAATATTCAATTGGGAATACCCGATACCCACGGGGAAACCCGAAAAACCGATGGATAATATTAATCGGGTACCCAACGTGTAATGGGGCGGGTATGGATGTGGATATTATAAATGGGTGCGGGTACGGGTACACTAAAACCCGCCCCGAACCCGATCCGTTACCATCCTTACTTTTTATCATGATTAGGAGGCACAATTTAGGGCCTGTTTGTTATGAGTACTTTGGTTTGAAGGAATGGTTTCCAAATGATTTAAGATGTTTGTTTTAAGTATTCGGTTGTGAAACAGTAATTAATACCCTTACATAGCGTCTTTGACAAAACCCACCACACCACTTGGATTACTAACAACCTTTCCATCTTTGTTGACTTTTAACGATACTATATGCATATAACGAAAACAATAAAAATGTTAGGATATGTGTAAAATTGCAAACCATATATCTTCATTTATCTTATTCATTTTATCATTTTCAAATATTAAAATAATACATAAACTTCAAACCTATTTTTAAAAACAAACGAGACATAAATACTTTCATAACTACATCTATCGTCTTTTCTTTCAATCTATTTTGAATCCGAAACTTATTCTAAACCTACCAACAAAACAAACGCACCCTTATTGTCTGTACGAATGGGATAAATTTGGAGGTACAACAGGGACATACACTTTTATTTTCAATTTAATTGTGTTGTGTAGTACCATCCGTCTTAAAAAAAGTGCCCATCTTACTATTTATGTTTGTCCCAAAAAAATGTTTAGTTTATATTTTTGGATAGTAATAATGCCTTGTTTTCCTACTTTACCCTTATAATCAAAACATGCATTAATTACTCATTCCTAATTTCTATATTAACTATGAGGGTACAAATGATTTTTTATCAATCAAAACTAGCATTAATTATACATATAATAATTTGTTCAATTTTTGTTTGTGGACACTCTTTTTGGGACAGGGGGAGTATTAGATTTAATCAATATGGGTTTATTTGGCTTTTTATGTCTTTACAATTATATTTTGGGCTAAATAAAATGTGCATTATAAAAAAATACTACACTAACTAGAATTGCATCATAAAGAACGAAAGTAAGCAAAAAAATAATCCGGGGGTTGCACATATCAAGAAACGCCAAATTTTGAAAAAATTTTGCACTTCGTGACCCAAAATAGGGTGTAGTCCGTGCCATACCCGACACCAATGTCGGTCCGTCCCTACACATACTTACTCTCACGCGCCAGAGAGGTTCAATCCCTACACTTCCCTTAACATAGTGTTTTTCATTTGTCTTATTTAAAGTTACCACCAACTTCGTAGTCATCACACACCCCTATCTTTCGATCATCATCGTAAGGCCTCGTTATGCAATTTATTGTACAATAGGTTTTTATTGGTGCGTCCAAATTATTAGTGGATAAATATGCCCAAGCCCGGTTTGTGGGCTTAGGGTTTGTTAGGGTTTCATTTATGTAATCTCCTATATATTGTGATCAATAATAAATCATAACCTACGGGGTTTTTATTATTTAACATGGTATCGAAGCAGGTTTGATCCTCAGACCTAGGTGGCTACGTTGAGCCGCCTCCCCTAAACCACCTCGTCAACCCTAGCCGCAACCCTTTAACCCTTAAAAAAAGAAGAATTCTGTCGATCCACATAAACCCTAAAACCCTAAAATCACAAAATATTTTGCCGTCATTATATTCAACAATTTTCCGTCATTCATTCCATCAGATATAACATGTATTTGCATTAAAGATTGTGGTGCCTGCTAGCCTGCTTTACTAATTCACATAAACAATTTGTTGTTCCTCAATCTGGTCAAGATGGAAGAGCCCAAAGAAGATAATGATGACGACATGTGTGGTTCCTTAAACTGAATGGATCTTTGCAGCCTATAAAGGATGATAGCCAAGATGTATAAATACAACTGACTATATAGAAACAATGACTTGAATACAATGTTAATGCGGAATCTTAACACAAGTACTAAGAAGAATAATGATCAACTGAATAACAACTTTGTTAAAATGTTCTTTTGAATTTCAGATTGCTAACTATGATATATATGATTTGTAATTGTCTCTTTCATATATCTCTAACTATATCTACAGTTATCCTTTTATAGACTAAGGATAACCCTAAAAGTCTCACATGACTTTCTGACAAATATCTCACAAATATCTTTTAAATATCTTT
This sequence comes from Tanacetum coccineum, assembly GCA_026074375.1. Lineage (NCBI taxonomy): Eukaryota > Viridiplantae > Streptophyta > Magnoliopsida > Asterales > Asteraceae > Tanacetum > Tanacetum coccineum. Next base: position 20,334 of record BQNB010120229.1, read on the forward strand.
TCATCGGTACTAACTATCTTTTATACTAACGGTACTAACTAACTATCAGTACTTATACTTTGTACTGTCGGTACTAAGTATAACTGTCGGTACTAACTATTGTACTATCGGTACTAAGTTAAAAAAACATTTAATCCTAACAGAAATTAATATATAGTGATGCTAATTTGAATATAACAGGTTGAACATTTTAATGAAAATATGTTAATAGACAAATTAGTTATAAGTTTGTTTTATAAGTTTGACTAAACAAACATGAATTAATTTGAATTACTTTAGATGAACGAGTATGGTGGGGGTAATATATGTTTACATGCATTCTCCAACGCCTAGGTACA
>BQNB010120230.1:0-20671 GCA_026074375.1 Tanacetum coccineum
AAATTAATCGGGTCGACCCGCCAACCCGTTTAAATTTTTTTCCTTAAATTAAAAATTATATATATTTTATTATACGTGTCAAACGGGTCGACCCACATACCTCTTTAACCTGTTTAACCCGTGTAATGTGTTATATAAAACGGGTTAAATGGGTTAACCTGAAACTCGTTTAACCTATTCAACACGTGTAACCTATTCAACCCGAGTTCTAAATAGGGTCGGGTCTTGGGTTGAAATGTTTTGGTTAACTCGGGTTCGGGTCAACCCGATTGACCCGAATAATGTTTTTTTTTTTTTCAATATAAATTAATAGATTTTCTATTTAAAAAAGTAAAAAAAAGAAATTTTTTTGTCATTTTACTCAAATTCGGGTTGACCTGAACCCGAATTGACCAGACCCGAATTGACCCGAACCGATTGACCCGAACCCGAGTAACCCGAGTTTTAAACAAGGTCGGGTTCGGGTATGGTTTTTTTGAGCTTTGACCCGAATTGACCAGATCCAGTTGACCCGAACCCGACCGACCCGACCCGATTCACACCCCTAGATGCCATAATAAGGCTGTGTTTGTGGTTGTGGCTTTTAGGGGGCTTATTGGGGCTTGGGCTTTTAAAATAAGTCGACTTATAAAATAAGTCTTGTTTGTCACGCGGGCTTATGAAATGACTTTTAAAATAAGCCGGCTTATAAAATAAGCCTCATAATAAGGGCTAAAAACTTTAGCCCGAGGCTTTTGAACCATAAATTACTTGTATACTCATAAAAATATCTAATTTATATTAAAATTTTATTTAAGTATGCCGCTTTTAGTAATTTTGCAATAATAATCCCCAGCTCCAACTCATTTGCCAAACAAGTTTAAAAAAATACAAATATCAATTTTGGCCATCCCCCGCTCCAGCCTCAACACAAGCCCAGCCCCGGCCCGAGCCTATTTCGCCAAACATACCCTAAGTATCTAAAGTCTTGATCAAAGATACATCTGCTTATTTTGTAAATGGACGTGAATTCACTTATTCATTCTACTGATTCCTCGGATGAAGGCAAAACATCCGGTTCTGGATCTGATTGTCTCAGTCATCAGTCAACAGTGGTATATCTTTCTTTTTCTTTTCATTTCATTTCTGAATGTATATTAAAAAAAAAACAAAACAAAACAAAAAAACTACCCACTTTTATTTTTTTTACTAAAATACCCATTTTATTCGCGCATTTGCGAGTTGTGAGATGGCGAAGTCGTGCGATGTTGTTGATGGGGAGATGGTGAGGATATATGGTCATGGGGTGATTCAGGTTGTTGATGTAGTGTGGTCATGAGTTGGTTTGGTTCGAGGGTATGGTGAGGTCGCGAGATGGGTTCGGGTCGTGGGTATGGTGTGGTCTTGATATGGTTTAGGTTCGTGCGTATAGTAGTAGGTCATGAGATGCTTTGGGTCGTGGTATGGTTAGGCCGCGAGATGGTTTTAGGTCGTGGGCATTGCGAGGTCATGAGATGGTTTGGGTCATGGGTATGGTAGGTTGTCGTGGGAACATTTTGGAGCGGTAAGCGACAAGCAGTAAGCGGTTTGGTTGAAAAGCTTGTTTGGTAACAAAGCAACAAGTGTTTAAATAATATCTAACCGCTCCATTCTCAAATGCTATTTGAAGAAGCATTTTTGCTACGAGCAGTTTGTTGTAAAAATACATTTATACCCTCAAATATAAAATTTATAATTTTTTAATTGGCTTATATGTCTTTTTTTCGTAATTTTACTACAGCTACGTTACCAAACATCTTTTTTAAACAAACAACTACTGCGCTTACTGCTGCTTACTACTGCTTGCTTACTGCTTACTGCTAAGCTCTTGCTTACTGCTACGTGTCGCCAAACATACCCGTAGTAGTAAGCACTAGCAGCACGAGTAGTAGCAGGAGCGCAGGAGTAGTAAGCAGGAGAGTAAGGAGAGTATTTAAAAAAGGTTTTTGGTAACGTAGCTATAAGCTGTAATTAAAAAATGTAAAATTACAAAAAAGAGCATATAACCTAATTAAAGAAATTATAAATTTTCTATTTGAGGGTTTCGGGTCGTGCGTATGGTGTGGTCTTGAGATGGTTTCGGATTGTGCGTAATTATGGTAGGTCATGAGATGCTTTGGGTCGTGGTATGGTTAGGCCGCGAGAGGGTTTTAGGTCGTGGGCATTGCGAGGTCATGAGATGGTTTGGGTCATGGGTATGGTAGGGTCGTGGGAGGATCATAGGTATAGTGAAGTCTTGAAAGGTTTAGGTCGTGGGTACGGTGAGGTCGCTGAAATGGTTCAGGCGGAAGAGATGGTAGATGGTGAGGTTGTGGAGATGGTCATGTTGTGAGGTGGGGTGGTCAGGTCGTGAGATGGTATTGCCGTGGAGGTGGTCAGGTCAACGTCGTGATTGAGATCGTGAGATGGTGAGAGTCAGGTGTTTTAAGCCAAGGGTCGTTGAAGCAAAAGTTTGAGGAATTGATTGTTTTAGTATGGCGTTTTCATTGGTGGTATTTTTACATCTTGGGGTATTTTCTCCAATCTTCTTACTATTAGCAGGGCCGGCCACCACTTGGTTAGATTGTGTGTGGACTCTTTGCTTTGAGGTTCTTATGGGGTACGTTTCATGTGTGAGGTCGTGTGTCGTGGTCGGTTTCAACCCGTGTCATAATTTCTACCGGGTGTTTGCCCGTTACTCTGTTTCGTAGGTTTGGTGTGTCGGAGACTCGGAGTTGTATCTCAATATGTCGGATATTCACTTTATGATATCCTTGTCTGATCTGAGTGTAGGTGTTGCTCATCGAGTCGGTTCATGGGTGTAGCTTGCTCGATTTGATATATTCATGTCTATGTAATTTTTTAGCATCTTGCTAGTTTATCTATATAATATATATTGCCTTCCAAAAAAAGAAAATTAGATTCACCAAAATACCTATTTTTCGCACATATGCTAATTAAGAGGATCTTTGGGGTTGCATATTCAGAGGCGATTGTAGCAAGGGATAACGTCAATACTACTATCAATCGCGATGTGAGCTTGCAGATAACAAATGATGGTGGAGAAAAAAACAATGGTTTGGAAAGAGGTAGAAAGCGCAAAGTAGACCCTGGGACAATGAAGGCAGTTGGGCAACATGTTGGAAAGCCAATAGGTCAAGCTGCCGAGAGCTTTGGTGGTGAGTCCTTTTACTTGTTTATAGTTAATTGTATTATTTCATATTCCTTCAGAATAATATTTTTTTGGCGAATTTGCTCTTTTCAGTCATCAGAACCACTCAGAAACGTTTCTGTCGAGAGCATGGTATGCCCAGTTGGCCATTGCCAAAGCACCATGAAAGAACTTTGGGTGTTACCGACTCAAAGCTGTCACATAAATCACAGTCAAAGCAAAACTTGCAGCAGTCTTCAAGTGGACGTGTTGATTTATTTGGTGCTGTGTTGCTGCTTGTAAAAATTAAGCGTTGGAGTTGTTCAAGTAAACGTCATGGGTGTTCCGGCCAGTGGTGGAGTTGCGGTAAACATGGCCATCTTCCTTTTAAATCAGATTCTATATACCAAGTAGTACGGCTTATGTTATTCTTGAAACACTGGAGAAAAAGATATTTAATAAAGCATGCAAAGCAGATTGTGGCCAGTGTTGTGTTGGATAAATTAGATGGTACTTCCAATAAACCAATTAGAAAAAGGAAGAGGACTGTCTTGTCATTTGGTTTGGTGAAAATCAGAGAACATTGTGGAAAGACAATGGAGAAAGCCGTGGCAAACCTTGGTGGTAAGTTCATAATTTGTTCGTAATGTCTAGAGATGGCAATTTTGACCGCTTTACCTGTAAATTGGGTGGATTTGGTTATATCATATCATTTAGTGCAAAGAAAACGGGTCAAATGGGTCGAACGAGTTAAAAAGTATCCTAATTGTCTTTAGATTCATTAGCTTATTTAATCACTTTTTAAAGAAACTTAGATTAGCATTGTAATAAAATATTTTTTTTTTAATATTTTTAAGAATACTTTTATTTACTAAATTTGTAACTTCGGTTCACCATGTTATCTATATGTGTATTCACAATATTGCACATCTTTGGGATTGTTATCAAATAAAAAGGATGTCACGTATGACTGTCATACTGATGTCTAAAAGTTGTGAATGAAAGTGGCAAATGTAGTGAACCACTGGCTTCTCACGGTTTCTTAATCTTTTGAGATTCCCCAACCCTCCCTACTCTCTAATTAAGCCATCTTCAGTCGTGTCTATACTTGTGTGCCTTTTTTCTAATAGTCTCATCTTCAATTTGTACATTGTATATATGTAGTTGGCATAAGCAAGTTGAGGGGCATGTGCAGTACTCTTGGTATGCAATGGTGGTCCAACAGAAAGCGTCTGAAGTCGATTCAAGCAAATGTAGTTATCAGTACATCTGAAGAAGCGCCTATCATGAAAGCGTCTGATGGACTTGCAGACTTAAAAACTGCCATGAGAGAGCAGTTTATTGAGAATGCAACAGCAAGTGCAGTGAAACAGTTAACAATTAAGGCAACATACGAAGAGAATATAGTCAAGTTTCCATTCACGCTTTTAGATGGATTGGAAAAGTTGAAAGAGATGGTTGCAACAAGGTTTCAGCTCAGACTTGGAAGCTTCAAACTCACATATGTAGATGAAGATGGCGATATGATATTAATTGCTTGTGACACTGACTTGATGTTATTAATTGGTGATCCTAGACAGCCAATTAATCAACCTGTGACCAGACTCTTGGTTTTACCCATTGCTCATGCGTGAAAAACGATGCTTAGCCCTTATTTGCATAGTTTACATGTGTAGAGTATGTTAGATTAGAGTGTGCGAGTGTTCGTGCTTCAAATGAAATGTCTGTAAATCTATATATGCTTTCCAACATGTAAAGAAAACTATCATGATAATCATATGAAGTGAGATTTACAATTATTGCTGGCCAGTTTTAAAGTGCAGTGTTAACACAAACCTGCAACTTCAATTTTCCCAACAAACTGACAATGACCAAGTAATCATAATCAAGAATTTAGAGTTCTGTTCTGTAAAATATCAAATCACCAATATTATACAGTTGCGAAAAGTATAAATGCATTCATGATATTTTTAACTTTTTTTAAATCTTTTGGCGGACTAATTTCCAAGGTTTTTTTCTCTATTGGCTGACTAATTCACAAGGTTTAAGTTCATCGCCCCGCACACATTAACTAGGTAATACACTGCCTTTTTTTATAAGGTTCACATTGCCGCACCAAGGTTATTTTTGTAAGTTTGACGACTCCTGAAGTCTAACCTAAGGTGTTCAAGACAGAGAAACCATGATGGTCTTGTAATATCAAGAATGGCAAATTCTGACCCGACACGAAACAAGATCCGAGACCGGCACGAATAAAAATGTTAGGGTTGAGGCTAAATAGATTTCGGGTCGGGCTTGGGTAGACTCATCTAACCCGTTTATTAAACAGGTTGGAAATAAATAAGCGGGACGACCCGTCAACCTGTTTAATATTATTTTCTTAAATTAAAAATTATTCATATTTTACTATACGGGTTAAATGGTTTAAAGGGATCGACCCACAAACCCGCTTAACCTGTATAACGAGTGTAATGTGCCAACTTTTGTTTATAAATCTATTAAATCGTGTTAAATGTGGTCAAAGCGCTGAAACGGCCGTGTAAAACTTTTTTAACCAGTCAACCCACAATATATATGAAGGTCTGACAAAATGGATCAGTTATGAAGATCTCCAGTAGATTAAGAACCTTTTAAATCATACTAAAAGAGCGTAGGATACACATAGGCTGACAAACGTAGTAAAGTCCAAAATGTCTTAAATATTTGAGGATTTTGGCGTTTTAATTTTTATTTTTCTCAATCTAGCCTTCATGTGCGGTTCTAAAAGCAAAAAAAGATACTTTATTGTTTTAAATAGTGAAAAGCATCAACCTTGGTGGAATCATTGGGCATCATGTCGCACCAAATTTAGGTTTGGACGTAACCTTAGGTTCGGGTGTTTGACTGTGTGGACATGGAAGGCTTTTATATGTGTTACTGTTAGGTCGGGTGTGCAAAGCTTAAATTTAGATTTGGAGTAAGGCTCAGAGTATTGATGTGCTATATATAGCCTTGGTCCATAAAACATTAGGATTCATTAACATGGCTTTGTAATTTTTTATGCTACATTTCAGAAATCCAATCTATCTCTACGCTTGTGCATCAGAAGTCATTTGTTCAACATACTACTACGCATAAGGTTTTTTTCCTTATTCCTCGAATCATCTCTAGATTTATTAGTTTAATTCCAAAGTAAGTATTCATTTTCTTTCGTTATGTAATGGTACATGTTCATATATGAGACATGCAAGTTGGTATTGTAATGCTACAACTATAACTATAACTGTACTGCTTCATCCAGTTTGCTTCTGATTCTGATATAATTAGTTTATATATAACAGCCAACTATGGAGTTTCGGGGCGAGTCGAGATACCTGACTCCACTTTCACTCTCTGAGAACGGAGAGCAACTTTCTCAGTCTGATTCGTCTGAGTCAGTAATCAACAGTGGTATATCCTTTTTCCCTAATTTCATTAATTTCTATATGAATATATAAATAAAAACAGAAAATCAAATGGCTTGTAGCCTAGCGGTATATGTGAGATTGTGATTGCGGGTTCAAACCCATCATGAACATGTGTAAGATTTATTATGTATATAGTGTGAATGTTAGTTTGTATTTCTAAAAAATAAATAAGTATATAAATATGTTGGGCTTTGCTAACTAAGAGGCTATTTGGAGCTATTTGGGATTGTATGTAAGAGACAATAAAACGTCAATAGTTACACTCTAAATGCCCGATGCCAAGTCGGCTTGGAGATAACAAATGATACCATAACACGAAGTTAGTGGGAGAAAAAATGCACACACATGATGGAAAATGACCAGAGAAAGTACGCTAAAACATACTCCTCGACAATGGCGTCAGTTGAGAAATATGCCATGGAGGTAACCAAATAGATGAAGACCTCCATAGCCATGTCAGGCAAGTTTCATCTTTTCTGACTTAATTTTTTTTTTTATTAAAGATTCTGTTAAGTATTCTAGTATCCCCCCCCCCACACTACGCGAGATGTAAGGCTCTTTCTAAAGACTGGCCTAAGGAAATGAACCTAAGCAACAAACAAATAAACAAGGAAAACAACTTGCTATACATGTATACAAGAGCGAAGATCATGACTACGCACTACCGCTATAACAGATAACAAAACTAATATTTAATTATGCACGGAATCTCTCATACAGTATAAACACAAACACTGCCAGCAGAATCCTTTATTTAATTATAGCAGAGATGAGTAGTTCCATCTTTCATAACTCACCAACCTCTTGTATCCTTTACTGTAATAAAAATTGCCATATTCTGATTACTTGAACTACTGCAACAAACTGTTTCACCTTCAAACTCATTAACTTGTACCAACTGTTCTTATTATCTCTTGAGTCATGACATAGCCCATCCATAATTTTTTTTCTTGCTGATATTGTCTCACATGTGTACTTTTTTTTGGTCAATTTGTTCTTTTCAGTCAGCAGATCGAAACTGAAGCTTTTCTGTCGAGAGCATGGTATGCTCAGTTGGCTATTCCCAAAGCACAAAAAAAGAACCGTAGATGTTGCCGACTCAAAGCTGTCACGAAAATCAAAGTCTAAGCCGAATAGTTGTTTTGGTGGTAGCCACCAGGGTAACGCTCGGTTTCAAGAACCATTTTTGTTGTAGTAAAAATGTGTCTTGAAATCTAAACGTGTGTTTGCTGATGGTTTTGGTATATGACTACTCGATGACATTTATAGGGTAAACCCGTGATTCCAAATATATAAGAAGATGACTTACGTCTCATATCATGGGGATATTAGAACCCGCATCCATTGGTGACCACTGATCAAAGTCGCATCCCGTGTTTAGTTCACAGCTTTATTCCTAAATGTAGTCATATTAATGAATTCACCTGTTTGGAAAATGTAGCATCTTGTGTTGGATCAATGAGATTCTAACCTACTTGTACTTAGTTTTTCTGTATGTAATCTTATATCGGTATAAAACTTTGTGAACTGATAATATCGATTGTCAAGCTTTTACTGTTGTCTATCATTCCAATATAAAATAGGAATGATAGTAATAATCTCTATATCTTTGTGTAAATTTGAATATAAAATTTTCAGATTTTTTAATGTGAGGACGAAGAGTGAGAACTTTGGTAGAAGCCATTTGATTTGTTTTATATTCTATGTTAAGGTTTGTTTGGTTAGCTTTATTGATGTTGTCATGGCTGAATTACCGAAACACTGTCTATAATTTTCTTCTGGCTTGCATCACTCTCTTATCAGTGAACAATCTGTCTCCAATTGATTTGATCCATGTCCATTGTCCTCATTTTGATGTTATATGAGCAGTGTGCGTGCACTGTATCATACTTGTACTGGAATCTTACTACATGTCATCTAATTAAATTAAAAGAAAAAGAGTCGGGTTAGATTTCTCACGATGGTAGGATTACATCTACATAATGTTTGCATATTAGTGTTCTCAACACAATTATACTACAATAATAATTACTATTGTAATATATGGCTAGCTTTGTAATACTTAAGTGTTTGACAAAGAGGAATGAAGATTTTATGTTTACACAAACACGGCAACCATTAGAACTGAACGATAAACATTGTCTAAAAAAAGTTTTATGAACCGAATTCTCGTCATATGTCAGAGGTCATTGTTAAAATGTCTTGGATACCTTTGGCCGGTGACATAAGGAATTTTACAATATAACAATGAGACGATAACGTTAAACATTGTCGCAAACTACATAGGCGATTATCGATATTATTATGAAGCGAACCCGCCCGTAAAACAGTTTTTAAAATAGGAATCTCAAGAAAACAACAAATACTCTCAAAATGTTAAACAAACGTTATGTTAAAAATCCAAAAATTCCACACTTACAATTACAAAAAAAACACACGAAACAAACCCGCCCGTTGGGCGGGTTCTGTAACTAGTATATATATATATATATATATATATATAGGTTGAACGGTAAATTAGGTGTCAATTGGCAATGGGGGTCATAACAAAGAGATCCAAAGATGATTTCAAGCACTGAGTTATACAGTACTTTCTGTAAAGCAACACCTACCTCAGTTGTTGCTGCTTCCAATGAACCAGTAGTTACTACAAATATAACTCATGATCGCGCTTCACTTGTTTTCCACCAGCAAGAACAAAACAAAGCGTCTGATGGACTTGCAGACTTTAAAACTGCCATGAGAGAGAAGTTTATTGAGAATGCAACAGTAAGCGCAGTGAAAAACTTAACAATTAAGGCAACATACAAAGAGAATATGGTCAAGTTTCCCTTCACGCTTTTAGATGGATTGGAAAAGTTGAAAGAGATGGTTGCAACAAGGTATCAGCTCAAACTTGGAAGCTTCAAACTCAAATATGTAGATGAAGATGACGATATGATATTAATTGCTTGTGATACTGACTTGATGTTATTAATTGGTGATCCTGGACAGCCAATTAATCAACATGCGACCAAACTCTTGGTTTTACCCATTGCTCATCCGTGAGCAACGATGCTTATCCCTTATTTGCATAGTTTACATATGTAGAGTAATGTTAGATTATAGTATGCGAGTGTGTTTGTGCTTCAAAGGGAATGTAAAGAAAACTATCATGATAATCATATGAATTGAGATTTACAATTATTGCTCGCAAGTTTTGAAGTGCACTGTTAACCCAACATAAATGCATTCAAGATATTTTTAACTTCTTTTTATCTTTTGACCACTAATTTACAAGGCTTTTTTTTATCTTTTGACAGACTAATTTACAAGGCATTTTTTTATCTTTTGACGGACTAATTCACAAGTTTTAAGTTCTTCGCCCCCACACACTAACTAGGTAAAACACTACCTTTTTATATAAGGTTTCACATTGCAGCATCAAGGTTATTTTTGTAAGTTTGATGACTCCTGAAGTCTTACCCAAGGTGTTCAAGGTGGAGAAACAACCCTCGTCCTGCAATACTAGAGGGTGGCAATTTCTGACTCGACACGGAACACCACTCGAGACCGACACAGAAATAAACAAATTAGGGTGGCTAAATTGGTATGGGTTGTAAATGGGTCGACACAACTAACCCGTTTAATAAACATGTTAGGTTTGGTTGAAATTCTATTTTAACCTGCTAACCCGTTAATATAGTTAAAAAAATAAATTAGAATTATGTATTTCGTACAATTATAAAAAAACCCAACTACTTTGTGTCTATATCTTATATCATCGATTTTTGAAGTTTTTATGCTTTTGCCCATATACGGCGTTGGGTTTTCTAACATTCATCTTCTAAATTCTATTAGATACCTTCAATTTTCAATTAAGCTCTTAAGTGAGTCGACACGACTAACCTGTCTAATAAACGTGTTCAGGTTATGGTTGAACTTCTCGACACGATTAACTAAACAAGTAGAGTTAGGGTTTAGATATACGAAGTCGTTAACTTGAACTCGCCAACACGAACCCGACACAAATCGCCACTTCATAACACACTTAACATGGGACATGACTAATCACATTTTAACTTTCAATGTATCAAAAGAACCTCTTATCATTCCACACGAGATTTTTCAAAACATCATTATCATCTATTCTTTTTTTTCTCAAACACAAAAGAAGATTTAATATCAAAACTTGCATTAGTCTTAAAATCATGCTCAAAACCTAACCCTGATCCTCAAGTAATACAACAAGGCCAACAAATTCATGCACAAATAATAGTCAATGGAATTAACCATGTGGGTCTATTGGATTCAAGGTTACTTGGAATGTACATACTTTGTGGCAAACGAGGGGGAATTGACCCGCGCGTTGTGATGGGGCAATTATTTTGCAGAATGGTGTACATTGTATATGTATTTTGAGCATCGTTTAAGTTGTTTAGTAATTTGAAAATGATTTTGTCCTAAGATATCTGATGGTGTAAGTGCTCTAACATACGTTCTTGATGCGCGCATATTTTCGTTAAAGGCCCTCGTAGGAGTGTAGACAAATGATGCTGATACAGTAACGTGGTCTTGGAAGTTGCGACCACCTTCTGGTTGATCCCTACTAATACCTGTTAAAAAAAATCGAACACTTACATTTGATTTTTTTTCTTCCACCTATGTTCAACAACAATACATTTGATTGTTTAAAACATATACAACTTATCTAATTGTTCATGTTACACTAAAGATAGGCAACCCAATAAAGTAATAGTGGGCCGAACATAAAAAACGGACCAAATTTAACCCAATAAGAAGCGAGTATAAAAAGACATAAATTTGTCGTGACTCGTGATGCTATTTAGTAGTATATAGTAAGTATAATTTTATAATGATAAAAAAGTTTCAAATCCAAACACAGCCTTACAAATCATCGGCCAATTACACAACAAACTTATAACGAAACTTGCCTAACATAACTTAAACCACAAACACTGTGCCTACATGTGAAACCTGAGGAAATTAACTGCGCGCAACAACACTCATTGGCGGCAACTAGAGACTGGTGGCGGAAACAGACATCTAACAAATCATTTCATACGTCAAAAACTTATAACAACACAATTACTAAAGAAAACCCTTCACAAAAAACTACTAACAGAACTGATACCAAATAAAAAACTTAACCAAACTAAAAAAATGTTATATAAACAGTGAGATTCAGTAGTATGGGGTGTGGGTTAGGGTATAGGTACATCGTGAGCGTTACGTGGGTGGGTGTCTGCGGAGCGGTGGCGTGGTTGCAACTAGAGGGTTGGCAATTTCTGACTCCGACATCGGAAACCTACGCATGTCAAACCACCGAGTACATCTGTCTACAATTATATTTCGGATTGGGTTTTTGCGAGAGTACGATCACTTATTCTACACACTTTATTAAAGAATGATGGGAATAAATTAGCGGGTCAAACCGGCAACCTGTTTAATAATTTTTGTTCTTATATATCATTAAAACATTATATTTTTCTGTATTACGCGTTAAATGGGTAAGACGGATAGACCCACAAAACCAGCTTAACCATTATAAACCAGAGTAATGTGTCAACTTTTGTTTTATATAAATCAGGGCTAAATGGGTCAGCATCGAATCCCCGTATATGTAAACTTATTACTAACCCAGCAATACCAAAGTAGTATATACGTGGTTAAATGTCAGGTTCTAGTCTCTTGTAGTAAAACGGTTAGGGTTGAGAACCTAATACCGAGCCTGATTATTTATCATAGAGTCATATTCGGTATGGTTTATTTATACCCTAGTCACACCGAACTACATCCAACGCGCGAATCTAGACCCAAATTATGGCCACCCCTATTTGCGACTTATGGTGCAAAGGCGACTGGTGTGTAGATAGGTTAAGAAGATCTTGTGAGTTATGAGTGAGAAGAGAGAAATTATGAGTGGTTGTGCGTTGCTAAAGAGAGAGTCCTATACATGTGTCCTTCATTATCATGTGTCAAAGGGTTGAACGGTTCTAAAATTGTTCAGTTAATTCCAGCTTGGGTTTAATCTTGTCCGTAATCAATATTATAAAAAGTTTTTGTTATGTCCCGAGCGTATGTTTGTTCTGGTCGTGCTTAATATCGTTTAATCTATAGTTATATAATTTTTGGTTCCTCCGTCAATATTAAATTGTTCTGTATATGTTTTCCGTTTGTGTGTTTAAAATATCCTGTCTAAATCGTTTTATTTGGTCAGTATTAGATAAGTTTTGAGTTAAGATTCCCAAGTAGCTACGTTTTGTAGAGTTCGGTTTCTCGTCATTTATATAACCTAAGTTTTTTGGTATGTATTGAAGTCCCATAACAAATCATCCCGTTGGTTTCCAATAGACTTAGATCGTATAACTTAGTTTTGACCGCATCAGCCTTTAGGAATTACGTGTTAAATCTGATTGTTGCATTGCACATATTTTGATGTCCCAAAACACACATGAGCACCGTCGTTTTAAAACATCAAAACCTATTGTTTGAGATGCATAACAAAGACGATCCCAATTCATATCCATACATATCCATACATACTATATGCATAAGTACCGGACGGGCTGTATGGAAAGCATCTAAAAAATGCGGCGGGTTCGGTTCATAAAACACTTTTTGAGACAATATTTGTCGTTTAGTTCTAATGGTTGTTGTGTTTGTGTAAACACATTGGGTTGACCCGTTTACCAATCTGAGTTGACAGATCAACCCGTTTAACCCACCCCTCTTTTACACTATTTGACTTTTCAACTATAAAACTATTTAAACTTTTTAAAGTTTAAATGGGTTGACAGGACGGCCTGTTAACCCATTTAACGTGCTTCCTATTTGCAAATGCACATTTTTGTAACTTTTGTGTTTTGTTGAACAATTTAATACTAAATTACTTACAGATAGCGCAACCGTAAATATACTTGTAATGGTACATTTAATGATAATCTCTTACTTGTAAGGGTTCAGTGTCAGTTTCTTCATTAGAATCCCTAAGTTTCGGTGTAATTGAAGTCCCATAGCATCAACCCGTTGTTTTAGTAACTTAGACCGTTTTCCCGCATCAGCCTTTAGGTTCAAGAGTTAAGTCTGATGTTTCATTGCAACATTCTGATGTCCTAAAACATTAGCCATAATAAAAAAATGTAGCTCCTTGATGCGTGCATATACTTCAAATAAAACTAAAAGATACTTCAACAGCAGAAAGTACATATTTGATTCAGTCACCATCTAACCAAAATACTAAACCCCCATGCAATCATAAAACATGTTTAACATAATAGCAAGCCAACCAAAAGATTTAACCGTAAAACATAACTTCCTTCACATTGTCACGAATCATAGGATGGTGTCGTACTTCAGCAGTTCTTTCCCTAGTTTTCCTCCCACCAGATTCACTGTCTGATCCCACGCCTTCCATGTAATAGCGTGCCCTGAAGGTGGTCAAGTGAGCACTGTGGGATCTGCAATAAACAAATAACACTACTTAGTTAATATCAACTTATGTAGTAACAAAACTAACAATACTTCAAAAGCTATTTAGTACATACCTATAGAGACAGACCTTGTGCACACAAAAGGTTTTTTGCATTTATGTCAAACCTGACTACAGAGCTGATCTGCAAAGAAACCTTGTGCTTTAGGGTTTTGAGTTAGCCTGATCCTCTTGATGTCTTGACCGTAGTAGTTTCAAAGGACTTTCCGGTTGCTCTTGAATGCGTGTTTCCTCTTCAATAGCATTCATTCGCTACAGTGACGAGTACCAAAAAAAGATTAATTTTATTTTAGCAAATGATTGGTAATGACATCTAAAAGTAGTGATATGTGTGTCAAGGTCGGTCCAAAAGTTAAGGAACAATGAAAGACTCTCATATCAAGCTTAAGAATCTTGACACTATGGGGCATCATGTGGGAGACACCACGACCAATAATATTTTCTCCATGTCTACGCCTTTTCCCATTAACGACTGTAATGTTTAAAGTCTGTATAAGAAAAATTGAATCAGTGACAGACAATAATAGGATGTGTGGTTAGTAAAAGAAACAACAACAACATTACCCAATCCCGCAGAAGCGAGGTATGTGGGAGGTGAGATGTAGATAGTCACTCCCCTACCCGAGGGTAGAGGGACTGCTTCCAGAAAGACCTTCGGCAAGCGATAGAGCATCACAAACATACCACAAGAAAAAGAAACAAAAACGGGCACATAAATCAACATCAAACAAGCGAAGCAAAGGACCAAACAAGTAGGCATAGAAAAAAAGCACACACCGCCAAAGGGCAAAAAGCAACGAGGCACATAGAATAAGATAGGTCGCAAAAAGTAGGCAAACACATCTAAAACGCACAGAAGAAAAGCACTACGGGCACAAAAGGAGAAAAACAATGAGGCACAAAAAGGGGGAAAGGGTGAAACAAGCCAATAAAGCAAAGCAACAGAAGAGCATAACCAGCATATACAAACAGAGGGCAGAAGAGCATAACAGAGAACACAAAGCAGCACAAAAAGCAGATAATAGCACCTAAATCACATAAAAGCACATATAGGCACAAAAAAACATCTACAAACAGATACAGGCATACACGCACAACAACAAAAGCAAAGGAACACAAAACAAAGCCGGAGAGCAGGAAAAACAAGAAAAACCTATAAGCAAGAAACACCTAGAAGGCAAGAAAGGCAACCTCCAAGTTTGGACAATTCCAAGAGTATAGCAAAATTGCTTACCTGCTATGGGAAGTGAGAATTATCTTTTAACTTGATAGTCTAGAAGATCACCTGCATGATAGCACATCTCACGGGAAAGATTTTCATTTTGCGATACTGTTACAACCTGGATAAGCATACATTGTATAAGCAATGCAAGACGTCTTACATCATATGGGCAACCATCGATGACAAAGATATCTAATGAGTAGCGGTCTACTGTATAAAAACATGTGCTTCCTAAATATTCAGTCCTACTTCATCCAGTAAAGGACAGTTTTGGGAGAGGGTCAAGATAATCCATCAATTAGAAGATAAGGGTGTTTAGTCAATAGATCATGTACATTGTTGATCCCAATAGAATAGATCTTGCTTAGCTTGTATAAGGCTAAGTTGTATTGAATAAATCCAAAACAACTATGATAGAAACTTTGATTATGAATATCAAAGACTATGCGGAATCTAGTCAATGATACTAAGAAGAATATCAATGAAACATTAATGAATAAGATCAATAACAAACAGTTTACCAAACTTTTAGCCTCAATATAATACGAACACTCTTAATAGTTTTAGGGTTTACAAAACCTTGAAGCTAATCGACTTAGGTTAAACTATGATGAGATATGTAGGAGATATATCTAACCTAATACCCTAGGACCTCCTTTTATACACCAAGGAGTCCTACTGGCTTACAATCCATTCCTATTGTGATCGTGATCTTTTCCTTAATTATTTAACTTAACATATATCTAATAAGCAATACTAACTTATACAAACAGTCTTAACTTGAGCAGCATTAATATTACTCTAACAGTAGTAACTAACACTAGCAAATTTTATGCTAGCAGTACTAACTACTTAGAATATTTTCTTCAATCTTCATCAGCAGTAGAAACCATAACCAACAGCAGTAACTTCAACAGCACTAAGAAGTCTTTTAATCCCAACAATCCTCCCCTAAACTTGATGGTACAAACTTTACTCTAGCAGTACTAACATAACTAGCTGAAGTAACTAGCAGTAGACTATACACTACAGTTAGTAACTTACCTACTAGTACTAACTACTTAACCATATTTTTCATAAGATTACTAACAGCAACTAATTTATGCTTAGCACATGTAACTCCAAGAAGGCATATAATCCCAACAATCCTCCCTAAACTTGATATTTATCTTTAAAATCACCAGTTACCAGGTAGGATGCCTTCCAAACACTTCATTCAGGTACATAGCCTTCCTTAAGCTGTTTCTTGGACCAATCTAAGAAGCTCATATGCCATTTCACACTCTATAACTTGAAGCTTCACATTATTAAACATCTGATGTAGTGTGTGCTTTGTAAGTGGATACATTTTCTCAACCAATAGATAATATGGTATTGACTGTACTATTACACAATGAAATCCCAAGAAATAAAAAAGCTTCCAATTCAGCATTTAACTAATCACCTGTTGATTCTTCCATATACGTATCGTCAACATGAAAGTTCAAACTTGGTCTTCAAATTACGATGTAAGAAAATATCCATGTAAATTCACTGGCTCAGTCTTCTTAAATTGCGCTATGACTATCTCCAAATAACTTCTAAGTCTTCTCTATCAAATTTTAAAGCATCTTTTAAAAGTTAAGTACATCTGAGACATTCTATGTGCTCTAATTATTTGAAAAAGCGTTTCTTCCATTCTTGGTAGATTTCTTAAGTCAGGAATTGAATTTTTGATAGACCAATGTGTAGCATCAAAATTTTCAGTAAATCATCTCATCATCAGGAACTATTTTCCACACATTGCTTAAGTCTTCAGCATCCTTAGTATCATCTACTTCTGCATTCCACCTTCCTCATCTAACTTTCTGCTTCTTGTGATTTGTCAGATTCCAAGCTCTTTCTCCTATTTTTTTTAACTGCTTTCATCTTTTGTCTCACTGCCTTTCTTCCTGCTCTTACTTCACTATTTCTCTCCCACCAATTCTGTATCCATATCAACAAATGTGTTTACCCTTTTCATTGCTTTATCAAATAACTCTTGAACATTGGCAAAGGACTTAGTCTTTAAGTCTTTGGGCTTCCATCCTGCCATGTTTTTCAGATAGGTACACATTATACTCCTTTGTTGAGCTTTTGTGGGTGGTCTATTTCTCCTTTCTTCTGCTCTCTTAGCTGCAAAGTGCTTCCTCCTTTTCTCTAAATTTGTTGAAAAAACAGTTTAATAACTTTTTCTTCAATTGTCAACTCTTCTTGTTTCATCGCTTGCAGCCCTTGAGCTAATTCATAGTCAAGTCTCAACTTATCCTGAATACTTCCATTGTGCAATTAATGCAGCATTGTCTCTTCTTTTTCGTCTTGCAAACCTCTATTTCCTCATTCAAATTAAGCTTGTATTGCCTATAGCCTTCTTGTCAACAAAGATGATGATCTTTCTTCTTCATCTTCAAAGGTTCTTCAACCATTATACCTTTACCCTTGTCCTTTGAAGGAATTGTTGTTGTTGTTGTTTCACTTGGCTCTTGCATAACAACCCCTTTTGTCTTGGGTCTTGCACTCTTCAACTCTGCCAGGTTCAGCAGTAATAACAGATACACCAGCAGTAGTAACTGATGCACTAGCAGTATTAACTTCCATATCAGCAGTGGGAACCTGAACTTCTCCTTCTTCAACTGTATCTTTGTTAGCATCATAAACTTGTTCAAAAGCTTCATCCATATTAGCATCAAACTCTTCATCAAAATCACTGTCTTCAAAGATTGAACTCTGTTTCCCCTGTTTCAAATTCCTCCCCTATTTGGATGCATCCTCCTCACCCAAACTTCTTCTTCTAGAGGTACCAATCTTGAATAAATTCATCCCTAGAGTTCTTGACTTCCTTTTCCTTTCCAGCTTCTTGACTCGCTTCTTCAAATTAGCAATCTCCTTGCTTGAGCAGTCTTTGTTGTTTCCAAATCAAGAACTCTTTTCGAAAATTTTGTATAGATTTCCATTAATTATTTAAGTTCAATTCTGTCCTCATCACTTCGAGGTGTGTTAACTCCTCTGAGTGGTGAATCATAAGACTGTTTAGACAAACTCTCAAACCTAGTTTGAGCAGGTCTGTCCCCCATGGTTTCTTGGCGTCTGGGTCTACCACCTGAACTAATTCCTTGAGGAAGAGTAACATTAGGCATTGACGTAGATTGGGTCCTAGTGATGTTACCACTGTCCTACTATGCATCTAAGCTAGTAGCAGTAGTGGCAGCCCTTTCCACACTGTCTCCCTTCTCCTCATGAACAACCTCATCTGCAACAAAGTTAGTAGGCTCACTAGACTGAGGAATCTCAATGACCGTTTTAGGCTTCCTATGTTTGTATGTCTTTTTGGGTTGAGATGATGATGGAGCAGTGATTTGTTCTTCATTAAAGGGTTGAGCAGATGTGGATATGTGTTGGGGATCAGTGGGATGTCTTGACCCTTCACCCATATCTGCTTGTTGTGCTAGCATAAATGAAAACAATAGTGTTACAGTCCTTGAAAAATCTTTTCCTTTCCTTCTCATGTTTGCAAAAAAAAATTTAGTATGAGAAGGTGTATCATAAACAGCATTGACTTCTGAAAGATTTTCAATTTGTTTGTTCAAAAACAGTTGTAAAAACCTTGGATACATTAAAAACTTTTTAAAACTATCCAAGTTCCTCATCATACCATCGAAAATCAATTTAGAAAAATTAAACTTTTGATTCTTAGCCAAACATATAACAGCTGATGCTATATTAGTACCAAATTCATTCCAAGTAGTTGATTTAGAACTTAAACATTATAAGATGTTATGAATTAGATACTTCTATTGAGGGGAAAAGTAAGGTTTATAAAAAGTAAATTTCTCAGAAAGCTTTTCATATCCCATCAATTGAAGGTTTTCAAAAATTTCATTATTTGTTAGACAAGCAATACCATCCTCATCATCAAATTGAAGATCTCTCATCACAGATGATTATGATATTACTATTGTCTTGTCCTCAACCTTGGCATGAATATGTGTTTCATTATTGATTGTTTTGGTCTTAGCAGTAGACCAAAACTGTTCAATACAAGAAACATAAATAGCAGGAATAACTGTCAAGGCATACCTTATGAGGTTAGCATTCAGGAAGTCTACTATCTCAGCAAAATAAGCATTCTCTGTAGATTTTTCCAAGTAAGCAACCATATTATGTGAGTCATCAAAATTTAAGCCCGCCATTGATGTCAAATTTTTTAGAATCGGCAATGAAATTGAATTAGGGTTTGTGAATTGAGAGTAGTAGAATGATTAAGAACGGTTATGGTGTGATCGAATGCGCTTAAATAGGTAAGTAAGGAAACCTATAAGCGAAGTATCCATTTTATAGACCAAAAATACCCTCAGCAGTTGTAACTCCAACGGTAACCTAGCAGTAGTAAGTTAGCCTGTCAGCACTAACTTTTGCCCAGCAGTACTAAGTTTTTCCCAGCAGTACTAAGTAATGCCTAGCAGTACTAAGTAATGCCCAGCAGTATTAAGTAATGCATAACAACATTAACTCTTGAGTTACCAGTTTTGACCCCAATTCCATCCTTAGCAGCTGTTGCATTCCATTCCAACCATCCTTTGTGTATAATCCACTGCATATTAACACAATTAACCTCCCCTCAATCAACACTTCAGAGGTTAAGCATTCAAATACTCGCAATCAGATATTGAAATTTGCTAACATCAAATGCTTTTGTGAGCAAATCTGCAACATTCTAGTCTGTGTGAATCTTGATCATCTAAATAAGCTTCTTCTCATTGGAATCTCTGATAAAGTGATGCCTAATCTCAATGTGCTTTGTCTTTGAGTGAAAAACAGGGTTCTTCACTATGCAAATAGTACTCTCATTATCAATATGAATCTTAGTCTGCATAAAGTTATATCCATAATCCAGCAATTGATTTTGGATCCAAAGTACATGTCCACAGCAATTGGAAGCAGCTATATACTCAACTTCAGTTGTGGAATTAGCAACCACAGTCTGCTTCTTGCATTGCCATGAAATCAACCTGCACCCTAGGAATTGACAACCTCTTGTTGTGGACTTCCTATCTAAGCTTGCTCCTGCATAGTCACTGTCAGTATATGCCATCAAATCAAAAGGTGAATCCTTAGGATACCAAAGGCCCAATTTAGGTTGACCTTTAAGATATCTAAAAATTCTTTTCACAGCATGAAGATGTGAAACTTTAGGGTTGACTTGGAATCTGGTACAAACACATACAACAAACATTATATCTGGTCTTGAAGAAGTAAGATACATCAATGAGCCAATTATTGATCTATACATGTGTTCATCTATGTCTTCACCATCTGCATCTTTGAGTAAAGGCTTATGGGTTTCC
>BQNB010120231.1:0-20671 GCA_026074375.1 Tanacetum coccineum
GAAGTGGATTTAACCTCCTTCAATAATTTGGGACATTTCTCATCTGTGTGATAAAAAATACAACATGTAGCACATCTTGGGGGCCTCCATTCGTATTCAACCTCAATAGTGTCCAAAGAATGTCCCTTACCATTATTAAACGGAATAGCAACAACCAAGGTATCCAATAAAGCCATTTCAGCCTTCATCTCGATTAGAACCCTAGCATATGTGCATTTTTCCCATGGGTCATGCTACTAGTATACGAATCCATCATGATAGGGCACCCAAGTTGGGTAGCTATTAAACTTAATCCTACCTCCGAATAAGCGAGAATTGGAACGTTATGTAATTTAACCCAAACAGGAGCTACACGAACCTTATCTTTGATCAACTTCGCATTAGGAGACCAGATGTTAAGAATTAATGGAACTAAATGAACTAACCAAGGACCACTCTCCAATACTTTCTCTATACCTTCACGTGTGGAGAACTAGAAAAAGAAAAAGCCATTCTTGTGCGTAACATGCCTTAATCCGAATTTAGCCCACGTATTCTTTACGTAGTTTTCCACAAGAGGAAACGCAAGACGTTTCCCAATAAAATATCCATAAAGCATATTATCAAATGCCAAGCTAACCTCTTTAACCGCCTTTATAGGAATTACAACAGCAGCTCCCTCAACCTGTTCATTATTACGTAGTTCCGAAACAACCACTGTTTTCTTGGTATGCTTATGTTGTAAAACAGACGCAAAAGAATTAGATACCTTATTCATGTTCCCAACATATTAAGAATTAGCCTCCATAAATTGTTCCTTGTTGCACCCTTCCTCATCATGTCGTGTACTAGCAATATCATTCAAAGGTTTAGTAAAAGTGACATTACGAACCGACATTCTGATCTTGCCCTCAATATTGCGAACTTTAGCAGCCAAACCAGCAACCTCTGATGATGACGACTTAAGACTAGACTTAAGTGTAGTATTATCCATCTCTCAAAACCCTACCTTAAAAAAAATGAACCAAAAACCACCCAGCAGCAACCAATGATTGAGAATGACAAAAACCCTAACAAGTAGGGTTAAAAAGCGACAGCAGACCCCCTCTAACAGACTTCCATCATGCAATTGATATGGATTAAAAATAGATCATGAAAACGGCCTAATCAGCACCCAATCACAAACAAAACCCTAAAGATAAAACAACAAAACCCTAAGAAAATCGATATTAACAAACCCTACGTAGGGAATATAAACCGACACAAATAATTAAAGGATAAAGAGCATCGTATTTAATGTAAACGAAAACTCTATGATGAAACCCAAAAAAGCAACAGCAAAACCTATAGATCAATGAATCGTCCACTTATAAGAAACTTCAATCAAGGATAATCACAAGGATCATCAAGCAGATTAGGGCCCTAGCAAGACGTGGAAACGTGAGGATCATATGAAATCGAAGTACTCGTATTTGTTTAGTGATGTTAGTAGCTGAATTTTAGGGTTGAAATTCTTTTAAGGGGGTATAATGTAACCTTTGCCCTTTTTGTGTTCTGAATATTCCATTTATAGTCCTTTGACTATTTGACGTTGTCAGTTTATTCAGATTTTGTATCGTATTGACGGTGGTAATTTTATGAGAATTATGGTGATTTATGGTTTATTGTGATTAATAATCCCTTTTTGGAAGGTATTATTATGTTATTTGTATTCCGGGTGGTTTGACCCATGAATTTTAAGAAATGTCGAAAAACGAGTCCTGACACGTCCGTTAATGTCCAAATGAGTTTTTAAGGGTTTAAAGTGAAAATATGTCAAGTAAATACTCTAAGTTATTATAAAAGTATTTTTAAAGTGAATAAAAATGCCAAGTAACTTTGGGAGTATTTTACGGTTGAGTTTTACGAGTTTTTACGTGATCCCGACACGAAAAGTAAGGCTCGAACCCTCTTTGGATGCCAATATGGGGCATGTAAGACAAAAGGGGGCAAGATGCCTACTTTCTAGCTAATATGTTTCTTGGTACCATTATATTCCCCTAACCTTAACACTTTTTCTCATAATCCTTTTCATTTCAAAAATATATAACACACTAGTGTGTGTGTGTGTGTGTGTGTTCGTCCCCCCCTAAACCACCACAAACCACCATAAATTTTCTAACTTTAATCAAGAACGTGATACTTCGAGTTGATACGAGTATTTGGGTATTCATTTAAACAACGTTTGGGTTGTCCGGTTCGTGTCGAAATCTACATTTTTAAAGATTTTCTTGTAAGTTCCTAAATTTAAATTTCGTTTGTCCTTTTGGGTTTATATTGATGCATAGATGTTAGTTGTACAAGTTGATCGCCATGAAAATCGATTTTTAGAAACGAAACGGATATAAAAAAGGTGTTTGGTTGCGTCGAATAAGAAAAGAAAAAAAGGGGTTTTTGTAGTTTTGATGGTGTGGTCGTGATAGTTGAATAACATATGTTGCTAAATAGCTTATTTTGAATAATCGCTTGTATAGCTTATTTTGTGGGCTTTTCGTGACTTATTTTGAGCTTATATGCTCACGTCACCTTTTAGAATCACAAAGAAAGTGATTTTTATTATTTTCAAGCTTATGGTGGTAGCCAAATGTGATACGTAGCTTACTAGCGTATTTTTAAGCTTAACATATATATTGTGAAGCTTATGGACTCACGGCCCAATAAGCCCATTTAAGCCGTGGCTTAATGGGAGGGCTTATTGTGGTCCGAATTATTTTCTACTTATTAGTTTGAGCTTATGTATATAAATGGACCTTGGTTTTGGACTTGTATCGTATTTTGGACTTATAAATACCTTAATGGATCATTATTGGGCCTTAAAGCCCAATAAGCGATATATAGTTGTTTTAAGAGTTTTCACGGACTTTTTGAAAGTGAAATGTATTTGCAAAGTGATATTGAACGTTATTTTGGGAGAAACGTTTTAGTAAAAGTTAAAGATTATGATTTAGGAGTGTCGAAAGTTTGAAAAACGTTTGAAATAAAGGTTAAAAACCTTAGAAAACGTTGTATAAACGTACAAGTCATGTCAAAATTTTATAAAAAGTTTATACTTAGAAAATTTCACTTAAGAACGTAATTTTTGATTTTAAATAATAAAAATTATTTTATTATTTAATTATTTTAATAAATTCACTAAAAGACGAAAAAAAATATAATTTTTCTCGAAACTTCTCTAATATGTTTATTATGAGTAAACGTTTCATTTTCAACCAAATTATGATTATTTTTACAGTGACTAAGGTTACCGAATGGACTTATCGAGATATATTTATAATTATTTATTATAAATATTTACTTATATTACTTATCTATTTTCTTTATAATAGTATAAGTATGTATTATTGGGCAATGGGATTGATATGATTGTTGGGATATGTCGTTAACCATCACACCACTAAATTGTTATGGGTAATTAGACTAGGTCGTGTGCGGACGTCGTTGCATTTCCTTGTGTGATTGAGATTTGGTTGCTAAATACTTGCTTGAGGTGAGTTCTCGTAGCCCCATTTTTCTACTGTTTTTCCGTTGGGGGAAAATGATACTCAAATGTGTTTTGAACTGTTTTGAATTGAACTATGCGAAATGTGGTTTTGTTTTTGGGACAAGATATGTGCTTATGACTGCTATGTGAATATTATGTGTTACATGATTGTTTGGATCGGAGGGGTACGCCTATCCTAGTATTTGTATGGTTATTGTCATGGAATGGTACGCCTACCCATTATTTGTGTAGTTATTGGAGCGGATGGGTACGCCTACCCTGGTATGTGTGAGGTCCTGCCCTAATTTAGTGCTCCAGCTGGTAGGCCCTATAGGTGCGTAAGTGACATATGGTGATTGACTAGCGGGATTGCTAGGTGGTGTTACATGACTAGTGGGGATGCTATGTCATGGGTTGTTTGCATATATATTCACTGTCATATTGCACTATTGTCCACTGTTTTGAAATATTGGCACAACTTTTGGGTTTAAGTTCAAACCTACGAGCTCACTAACATTATTGTTGATGTTTTCTAGTATCATTTTCAGGTGAAGTGAAAGAGGAATAAGTTGAAGTTATGTGATACCAGACTTAGAAGTATCTCGTGTGGATTTCTCATATGAAGTCTTGGTTGTTTATTTTATTTGGTTTTAGTATTTGGAAGATTTTGGTTTAAGTTTGGATTTGGACCCCTGTGTGGGCTATTGGATATTGTAAGAGTTTACGAATTTGATTGTGATTTGGGACATCACTCGAGGTTGTTCGAGGTTGATGGTCTTCGTAACACTTGAAGTTTATGCATTGTAGTTTTCTCTATATTGTATCTTATGTTATAATTGATCATTATATTGCGCTCTCGAGTTTCTGCCATTGTCCGGGTGTGACATCTAATTTGTCAAATGTTTCATCGTCCTCTAATTCTCTTGCAGATTGTTCAACTCATCCTCTTCGTTGTTGAATCTAGATGCACGAATCATATGACGGGAAACCTCAAACTGCTGTGTAATTTGTTGAGAAATATCTGGGTACAGTTCGTTTTGGAAATGATCAATTTGCACCAATTCTTAGTTATGGGGATTTGGTTCAAGGAAATATAACAATAAAGAGGGTTTATTACGTCGAAGGCATCAATCACAATCTTTTCTCGGTTGGTCAATTTTGCGATTCAGATTTGGAGGTTACATTCCGAAAATCAACTTGTTTTGTTAGAGGTCTTCAGGGAAACGATTTACTTACCGGTAATCGTGGATCCGATCTCTATACCATATCTCTTCAAGACACAACGTCACCAACTCCAATCTGTTTCATGGCCAAAGCTTCACCAACTCAAGCATGGTTATGGCATCGAAGACTTTCTCATCTTAACGTCGACACCTGTGAGATTTCTCAATTCACGATCTTGGGAGGTCGGGGAAACTCAAAGTATGTTTTCATCATTTTCAAAGGTTTTTTATTAAAAGGAAAATGGAAATTACAATTATGAGCTTCACCCTCTAATGTTGATTACAGGGGAGTATTTATAGGCTAAACACAAGGACACTTTTAGTCCTTCTGTTTTAACTTAAACCTAAACTAGTGTAATTTCCATATAGACACCATATTTTTAATCCTAACAATCTTCCCCTAATATGGTGGCATATGGAATTACTTACAATGTATCCTACAAGTACAAATAGCTAAAGATATCTGCAGTTTGCTTTGTCTTCAACATGTACTTCAGCTTGAATCATTTCTTCACTTGTAGGGAATACAATGTAATCTGTATAAACTAAGTTGACTTCTCCCCAGTATATACCGCATGTCTTTAAGCAGTTCAACTGCTTCCCCCCAATCAGACAGCCATTTGAAGCAAATATGACACTTTGATGTAGTTGACAAATCTTCTAACTATAGCGGTTTAAGCTCGCAGCGGAATTTGTAGAAAAAGAATTAAACCACACTTTGCAAATCTGACTTCTTCGTTGCTGATTAGTAGCCAATACACTCAGGGGAACATGCACATACTTCACACAAACAACTCATAGAAGTAAGAAACTCCAAGTCAATTAAGTCCCGGATGTTGTATACACCAAAGTCAATTAATTCCCAGATGTACATGTTTCTTCCCCCTGATTGTTGCAATCTATCAAAATATTCAACCAAATGAGATGATAATCGAAAGAGTATGAAAGAGAATAACGCAAGTACACCTTTCTTCCCCCTGATTATATTCGATGACCATCGAAAAAATCATAATCTGTGTACGCCCGAATATTCGATAGAAAAATCATGTGTGAAATCACGTGTCCAACCTCGGATTCTGTCGGCTCTTTGTAATGATTACTGATGGAGAGAAAGCAGTATTACAAACTTGATGCTGAAGTAGAATACCACAAACTTGTGACTTATGTCTTGTGCTATCCACGAGACTCTAAACTTACACTGAATACTACAACGTAATTCCTTGAAGTATAAGTAGACCTAACACTGCGTTCCCGAGTTATATTTTTGAAAGAAGAGAAAAGAAGTGAGAGAAAATCAAAATAAATTCATGTTCCCGAGTGTTTTTAGGAGGGAAGAGAAAAGAGATGGAGAGTAAATTTGGTTCACTTTCTCTCTAAAATCTTCTTCCCAAAAGTGAGATGATTTGGAGAGAAAGTAAATAAGGAAACTTGTTATTAATAAATTGACTTAAATGCCCTAACATATAAACTAATATTTTATACAACAAAGGTTATGCTTGTAAAATCATTAGTTTTTCTTTCCTTTCTCTCTGACTCCGGAACTAACTCGGGAACACGGAATAAAAAGTTAAATTTCATTTCTCTCCTCTTCTTTTCTGCCCATTTTTATCACTTCTCTTCTCTTCTTTTTATTTCAAAACTCGAGAACAGAGCATAAGTCTCTTGACAAATCCTCAACTATGTGAGACACTGAGCACTACAACGTAACTCCTTCAAGTGATAGCAAATGTGCGCATTGATCACCAACTTCTGCGTTTATAGATCACACATTACTAGATTTGACAAGTTTTCATCAACACCGGTTATAAGCTCGAACAAGTTATCTTTAAAAGTCATCATCCAACCAACCCCGACTTTTAAGATATGATAAGTACACGCACCCGTGAAATTCCACTTCAACTTCAAATACATGATAAAGAATCATCCCCATAATCAATTCTTGCGATTAAATCCCGAGACTAGCTGTAACAACCCGAGTTTCACGACGCGTATGACGGTCGTGAGTTCGACGTCATAATAATTGTTTTACGAGTTTTCGTAAGCGAACGTCTACATTTAAATTTTTTATTTGTCGTAATTAATTATTTTTTTATTTTATGGTGAACTGAAATTTGAAATTTTTATTCTTGACGTTTCGCGAGTCAACGTTTGACTACGCGTTCGTTAGTCGTTTTGAGCATCGTTAAAATTTACGACGCGTCTTGTTATTATTTTTAAGATCGTAAATTTATTATTTTTACGAATGTCGTATTTTTGTTCTTTGTCTTGAGCCGGGTTCGTGCTTTAAAATGTACACAATTTATTAAAAAGTTTTAAACTAATGAACGTGTGACAGAAATAAAAATATTTACAAAAGTGGTGACCCGAGCTTTGGCCGAATATAAAAAAAAGAAATAACACATTGGACTAGTTTTAAAAGAGATTGAGAGAGGAGGGACTAGTTTTGCCAATTTATCAACTCCAATTCTATAAATAGGAGTATATACACACACTTATTTTCTTTTACAAAAATCATATCACTCTCTCCCTCTCCTTTCTCTCTTCGAACCGGCCACCCCACAAACACCCATTTTCAGGCCAAAATTCTGACATGCAATACGATCTATTTATACCACATTGATCCTTGTTTAAACCTCTACAAAACCCACTAAGAAAATTTAACATGCAATAGGTTTTTGAAGAAACTATTTTCGGGTTGATTTGAGTTAATTTCGTATATAAGAGGGTGTTTATTGAAGCTAGATTGTGTTATAAACAAGTTGGGTTAGCTAGAAATGGAGTTGGGTTCGTGTTTGTGTCCGTGTTCGTGTGTTCGAGGCCAAGAGGAAGCCGAAACCAACACTTATAGTGTTGTCGTAAGTGTATAATTACTTGTGATATGTTTATTTTGTTGTTTGATTGATTACAATAATATATGTGATGAAGTCCGAATTGAATCTTACGCCGACTAGTTGATTTGTTTATTGGGATGATTGAACGATTGGGTATGATAGTTTATAGACCAATTTTGGGTAATTGTGAAAGTTTTTTTGATTGAAAAATGGTTTTGGCGAGTTTTGTAAAAGTTAAATTCGAACAGAAAGTTTAGCACGCAAAACGAGGTTCGAAAATTCATAAAATCTAATTTTTGATGTTGAAATATGATAGAATTCGTCCTAAAATAACTTTTCGGTAATTCGAACGTCCCGTAACTCCTAATAACGAAGAAGTTACGGCGAAAACAAGTTTAGAGAAACTATAAATTTCCAAACAGCTATGTTTAGTAAATTGGTTGCTGATCAGATTTTCGACGGCCGTTTTGGGCACTTTCGAGTCCGTTTCGGCCTTCCGGCGAAACACGAAAGTTGTCCGGAATAATGCTTCTATAAAATCTCTTTTTGGTCAATGTCACAAAAACGTGATATAGCGGGTCAAAACCGATGGTCAAACTGCTCTGCTTTTTATTAAAATACAGGTTTATGCAGATTCTTGCAGGGGCAATTTACGTCAATTCCATCGAGTTTCGGGTCTCGACTAAAACTAAAACGTTGTCCGGAATATCGTTTCCGCTAAAAACTCTTTTTAACCTCCGAATCGTGAAAATTGAGATCTAGAGGTCGTTTGACCGTCAATTTGGGTAAAAATAAATATAAGTATAAAAGTCAAATATTGACTTTAAAAAGTCAACGGGTCATATAAGACTTATATAATTTTTAACTAAGTACATGGATATAAATAAAATGATAATATTAAAAATTATCACTTTAGATATTTTATACTTACCAAAGATCCTAACTTTCCGAAAATAGTAACTTCTAAAAAAGAAAGTTATCGAAAATATAACAATTTCAATTAACATCCACTAAGAAAAAACGTGAGGAAATTAGAATTCATTGTTTGGCGTTAGATCTAAGGCGCAAGTGATTTCTTATCACATTATGAATGTAATATAATATATATATATATATATATAACACACATATATATATGATTTTGTTGATACGATTACCATCCGTGACTATACTTTTCGAATAGTAATCAGCGACATAAACTATAGGTCGTGATCGTGTTCATTGATATTTCTGAATTGTTTCGGTTTTTGATCTTCGGCTTCGACCTAGGTGAGTTCATAGCCTCGCTTTTAAAGTTTTCAATGTTTTTAACTCCGCGAGGGGGATATATTGCTTGTTTTGTGAAATTGAACGCAAATTATTTTTGATATTTGAATATGATTCCTTCAGTACTGAGTATATGTCTTTTTCCTGTGTGACCGTTAGTTACCATGTGTTTGTGAACGCTAATGCATTAAATAGATCTATTGGGTTTGGTAACCCTGTCCGAGTTTGAACCGTTGGACCGCCCTGTCAACTGACATTTTGTGGTTAGTAGTAAAGAAAAGTGGCATACTCTCCGACATAATTCGTCCCATGGAATGAATGTTGTTAAGTTTCCGGTACAACACGGCTCTTTAGTTGGAAATCACTATTTTTATAACTTGACTACGAGCCAACGTTATAAACGATTTTTGTGGAACCCTAATATGCGATTTCTATGTGTTTAATTGTAAACTCTATGAAAAAAATTCACTCAACGTTTGTTAACGTTTTAAGAAAAGAACATGTACATCTTAGGTTATTTGCTGTTGATGGCTATGGGTCGAACGCGAATATCAAGGACGGGCCTATCGGTGAAAGTATGTCATAAACTTAACAAGTGTTTTAGAATCAAGTCGTGTATGACTTTGAGAATAATTTCTAAAATGGTTATGTGGGACCTATGTATCCTGAACTTCTAATAAATGAAATTGTGTTTTATAAACGTATCTTTGAACGTTTATTGGGACTCGTGTGCATGTATTGTGAAGTAGCACCCCAATGTTGTATTTCGCTGCGTATCGTAGTTTGGGGGTGTTACAGAGTGGTACTAGAGCACGAGTTGTAGTGAATTAAGTCGTTTTACAAAACTTGGACTACAACTGTTTTTGATAAATTTTCACGAGTCTTTCACCGTTGTCTGATATCCGCGCGCGCATTGTTCCCGATTCTTAGAAGCCTTATGTGGTATATATTTGATTGCATATTATGTGCGTAACAAGTGGATGACACTTGGTATAAGTAATGATAATATATATGTATATAGGTATATATACGGCATCCGTTCTATGGAATACGATTATATATCTTGATATTCGCTTCTTGCGAAGACTTTAATTTCTGTAAAAACAGTTCGATCATATATTAATTATTTGATACTTGATGAACAACGTTGTTATAATACTAATTATCTTTGAAAATTTTTCGCGACTTTAGTTTTCATCTTTTGGTGATGTTGATTCGTCATAGTTTGTCGATCCCATTGGGTGATTTATGGTTTGACTCCGAGTTTGAATACTCTTCTTATTGATTTGGAATCACATATGTTGTTTCGTAATTTATCGTTTTAAGATTTTCTGGTTGAACGGAGTGCGACATTTATATGTCATCCCATGAACCCTCATTGTTTTGGGAAGACGACTATTAACTTATTTTCGCGTAACGCGTCGTTTGGAAACGTCTATCTTTGGAGCTTTCGAATAAAGTTGGTGTGTACGCGTTTTAATCCTCCCGTATCGACCTCTACTTAGTAAGTCTTGAAACGTTTGGGTCTGGAAACCTATGATTTGATGTGTTCTAAAGAGTGTTAAGTCATTTGGTATGGATTTGTATTGCCGTTTGGAGGAATTAAAATGGTGTTTGGTTGGATTTCAAAATGGATTTTACGGCAGTCTATAACTAGCAGGTTGTGGGGTTGATTGTGAATTATTTGTGGTCTTACGGCACCTGGGAAATCCAATTTATATGTTGGTACATGTTTAAGGTGCCATTGTGTTCTTTGGATAGGGTCATATCTCCTCTGATGAGTGAGATATCGTCGTTTTACTCTTTTAAGAACAATACAATTAAAAGAAAGTACAATAAGCTAATTTTAAACTAAGATAAGCTAAAAGTAAACTAGATGCCAACAATGGCTTACAAGAGTCCTATATATAATACGTCTTCAAAGTCTTGGTCTTTACATTGTGTTTCTTTTGTGAGATAGAACAAGGGTGTGTTTGTTGTGTGAGGAGAGTCAAACATCAATCTCAGCCTTCCAATTTGAGTGTTGCCCAAGTCAAATGATCATAGCCCTCCATTCTTTGTCTTCATTCTTGGACGAATGGGAGTATAAGGGATTGCCAACATGGCAATGAGCCATGTGATGTGGGGTTGAATGGGAGGGTGATGGTTTTATCTTGTGGTTGCAAGGGTTCAGGGGAGAAGACACGAAAATGGCAATTTGGCGCCAATTTTTGTTTTTCAGTTTTTATCTCTGTTTTGGTGTAACAGGGGTGAAGGTTTGAGATTTTGGCAAATTTGGCCCCTTATCTTGATATCTCATGTTGCATGGATGGTCCTTGTGGTGTAAATGGAATAAGGAAATTGGCAGTTATGGCCCTTCAAGTTGTATGTTGTTGTTGCAGGGACAATCCTTAAAGGACTAACGGGGTTTACAGTTAAGGGTGTTGGGCTTTCATTTGTTAAGAGGGGATTGGGCTTAGGAATGGTTTTGGGCTGAGTATAAAATAGAAGGGTGTTGGGCCCTTTTAGAGGATTTCAAGATTTAGGTTTATTGGATTGAGGTTATTTTTGCCTCATAGTTTTATCTTATCACCGACGTGGTAATTGTGCATTCTTTAGCTATTACTTTCGATTTAGAACTCTAGGAGAGTTCATGTATATGTAGTTTATGTATTGGAAACTTAGAACCGTTATGGTTGGATATACTGGCTTTGAAAGCCAACGATGTATCCCTTTTTGGAAAAGAAAAAAAATGTTGGTATGTATGTATGTTATTCTCGGCGTTGCTAATACAATTGTTGTAATTATTCTCGGTTATGAGTTAGGAGGAGGTGTCATTGTATAGGTTGTACTATAAGTAAAGCTTGGAGGTCGTGGTTACCCCCAAGGCACTCGGCTTGTGAGAAATGCATTTGACCCCGAGCGTTGGGTGACTTCAATTGGCAAATCTTTCGCATGTGTATGTTACTTGCTTGCATAGTCCATGATTGGGTATTACTTTTGAAACTTACTGTGACCGTTGACCAAACTGTATCTAATGATATTTTGTAAAGCGATGATTTTAAAACTGTGAATTGCAATAACGAATTTGTGTGTTGAACAAATGTCGTTGCGCGAATCATATTGACTATGTTGTATAAATTGTTTGTGTAAACAATGGAAAATGTGTTTTCAAATTTCATAAACTGACCCTATGGTGTCAAATAAATCCTTTTGTAAAAAAAATTAAAATTAAAATATTCTTTTTACATAATGTGTATGAATAATTTTTTTTAAATATAAGATTGGAAGGTAGTGCTATCTTCTTTTCTCTCTTTTGAAATAACTTGATTTTTACACTTTGAAAATTTTCTTGGAAATAACTTACGCATGTAGCGTATGGAAAAGAAACGTTTTGACGAGGAAGGACACGACGTCGTTTGGTCCTCAATTATGCATAACCTGATCAACTATGCATAATTTAGGAAGAACCACGCTATGTCGGATAAATCGTCACCATTAAAACGCTTGGTAATTGAGATAAATGTTTGGGACAAGCTTCCAGAAGGAGAATTTTTTTTTACCCTACTACGGATACTTATGCAAGTAACCCTATCCTTATCGACTGCATGAAGAGAGTCTTATGCGAGTAATTATGACCGAGTCATTCCGAAGCGGAAATACCTACGGTATTGTTCGGAACGAGTGTGTCTGGAAGGGAGTAATGTTTAGTTCGTAGTATCTAGGAGCGGTGATTGTTATGAAGATGTGTCAAGACCAAGTATAGTCGGTGTGCTAGTAAGCAATGATAGATTTGAGCTATCAAGGGTGTAAACCTGATATCGACACTCAGAAGGGATCTTCTTGGAGATGTAAAGATTCCTAAAGAGGGTGGAAGCTGAGATGGTTAGTCCCGAGGTTGAAAGTGAGAAATAGAGAAGACCTCTCCTACATTGGATGTATAACGCCTTAAATGTATCAACTGATGCCCGTGAAGAAGACTTCTTTCCCCGAAATGGAGTGTAGTGGTAGTGTAGTCGTAAGTATACCTGATGACGTCAAGAATTTTAAGTGTAGTGGCCCTTACTCTGGGATGTGACGACCCAAGGGCGTAAAGAGTGGCGAATTGATTGAGATTCTAGCTAAATGGTAGCGTCCGTTTCCATTACTAGAGGAACAACCAAAATAGCCAACGTCTTAAGTCGAGCGGTATTGAATTAGGAGTGTGAGTATTTCGACTTGATGATTTGATTCATCAATGATGCTACGCGATGAGATGGGACCAAGCCAACGATGCTAGTCGCCATGAAGAAACGTTAAAAATTTTGATTTTCGTCGAACGAGCACTAAGTCCATGATGCTCATTGTTTTCTTAATTGATTTTGATTTGTCATTTGACATTATGTGTTGTAGCAGGATTGTCGCCACCGAATTATGTGGAATATGTGATATATGTGCTATGTGCTTTAAATGGTAGTGAGCGTTTACGTCGCTTTTACGTTGCCAGTGATGCGGTTTAGGATGTAAGCGAATGGGTGTAATCGCCCAAGTGAGAATTTAGGACGTAATAAGGTAGGTGGACATCGCCAAAAGTCTTGTTGACGATTGTGGATTTAAATAGTGTAGACCAATTAGAATTAGCCGTGTTATTGTTGGAATTATCGTCGAGGTGGCTTGACTTTGTGGCAAGCTCGGTACGACGAGGAAAATGTGACCGAAGGGGTATAAACCTAAGTGTTAGAATGAATAATTATGCCAAAAGCTTCAAAGGGAAGCGAATAGGTTTGTGTAAATAACGCCAATGCTTGGTTGAGAAGGCGCGATGATGCCTTTGTATGAGGCCAATTCATCGAGTTATCATGTAAAAGATGGCGAGCGTACAATAGGTACTTATGTGATTATGTGGCATGTGTAACAATATC
Source organism: Tanacetum coccineum (assembly GCA_026074375.1). Classification (NCBI taxonomy): domain Eukaryota; kingdom Viridiplantae; phylum Streptophyta; class Magnoliopsida; order Asterales; family Asteraceae; genus Tanacetum; species Tanacetum coccineum. Next base: position 13,700 of record BQNB010120231.1, read on the forward strand.
GTAAGATAATTAGGAGATCTAATGTGTTTCAGATTATTTTTTTTCGTAACTAGTGAGGCATTATTGGATGAGACCGGAAGGGCGACATGTGTATTTTGGTTTTGAATAATGATGAGTATTTTGATTTGGATAATGATATAAGTATATATATCGAATTTGATTATTGACGTCTATCTTAGTTTTATGTTAGCGGGAGTATGTTTTGGATTTTTGTGTAAGAGATATTTAGTTTGAAATATGGTTAATTTGTATTGGTGCGCATATACTTGATTTTTAATTAACAACGTAAGTTTCAGCCTTGGTTTGATAAGCAAGGTGCGCTTGGTTTTGTTGTTTATATGATCCCCCAACTAAGTTTGGATCGATCATCCATTTTAGAAAATTTCTCAGGAGAACGACATAATAATTATTTTAATCGGATATATTCCGTGACGTATATTGTTCCTTATGAAGAACGCGGCTATAAAAGTTAGAACGACGTGATTTGGTTTTGTCGAATATATTTTCGCAACTTATTTTTACCTCTTTTGATAAGAACTACCATGATTTTGTTTTGATTTTGTGGGTATAATTTACCGCTTGTTTTGTTGACTTTCCATCCGAAATAGTCGGAGCGAATATTGTATCGCATATTTATTTTGAAAGAACGTACGAGTCTGTGTGATGACGAGAAGCCGTCATGCCACGAACGAATGATGAGACGAGTAAGAAGGACCGAGCACCGGGACGGCGCTCCCTTAAGGTGGGTGAAATGTAACAACCCGAGTTTCACGACGTGTATGACGATCGCGAGTTCGACGTCATAATAATTATTTTACGAGTTTTCGTAAGCGAACGTCGATATTAAAATTTTTTATTTGTCGTAATTAATTATTTTTGTATTTTATGGTGAACGGAAATTTGAAAATTTTATTCTTGACGTTTCACGAGTCAACGTTTGACTACGCGTTCGTTAGTCGTTTTGAGCATCATTAAAATTTACGACGCGTCTTGTTATTATTTTTAAGATCGTAAATTTATTATTTTTACGAATGTCGTATTTTTGTTCTTTGTCTTGAGCCGGATTCGTGCTTTAAAATGTACACAATTTATTAAAAAGTTTTAAACTAATGAAAGTGTGACGGAAATAAAAATATTTACGAAAGTGGTGACCCGAGCTTTGGCCGAATATAAAAAAAAAGAAATAACACATTGGACTAGTTTTAAAAGAGATTGAGAGAGGAGGGACTAGTTTTGCCAATTTATCAAACTCCAATTCTATAAATAGGAGTATATACACACACTTATTTTCTTTTACAAAAATCATATCACTCTCTCCCTCTCCTTGCTCTCTTCGAACCGGCCACCCCACAAACACCCATTTTTCGGCCAAAATTCCGACATGCAATACGATCTATTTATACCACATTGATCCTTGTTTAATCCTCTACAAAACCCACTAAGAAAATTTAACATGCAATAGGTTTTTGAAGAAACTATTTTCGGGTTGATTTGGGTTATTTCGTATATAAGAGGGTGTTTATTGAAGCTAGATTGTGTTATAAACAAGTTGGGTTAGCTAGAAATGGAGTTGGGTTCGTTTTTGTGTCCGTGTTCGTGTGTTCGAGGCCAAGAGGAAGCCGAAACCAACACTTATAGTGTTGTTGTAAGTATATAATTACTTGTGATTATGTTTATTTTGTTGTTTGATTGATTACGATAATATATGTGATGAAGTCCGAATTGAATCTTGCGCCGACTAGTTATATTTGTTTATTGGATGATTGAACGAGTTGGGTATAGTTTATAGACCATTTTGGGTATATTGTGAATGAGTTTTTGGATTGAAAAATGGTTTTGGCGAGTTTTGTAAAAGTTAAATTCGAACAAAAAGTAAAACGAGGTTCAAAAATTCATAAAATCTAATTTTTTTTTTGATGTTGAAATATGATAGATTTTGTCCTAATGTAGGTTTCGGTAATTCGAACGTCCCGTAACTCCTAATAACGAAGAAGTTACGGCGAAAACAAGTTTAGATAAACTATAAATTTCCAAACAACTATGTTTAGTAAATTGGTTGCTGATCAGATTTTCGACGACCGTTTTGGGCACTTTCGAGTCCGTTTTGGCCTTTCAGCGAAACACAAAAGTTGTCCGGAATGATGTTTTCTATAAAATATCTTTTTGGTTAAAGTCACGAAAACGCGATATAGCGGGTCAAAACCGATGGTCAAACTGCTGCGTTTTTATTGAAAATACAAGTTACAGCAGAATTAAAAAAGGGCATTTTGGTTATTTTTCCGTCGAGTTTCGGGTCTCGGCTAAAACTAAAAAGTTGTCCGGAATATTGTTTCGCATAAAATCTCTTTTTGCTCCGAATCGTGAAAATGTGATTTAGAGGGTCGTTTGGCGCGGGTCAGATTTGGGTAAAAATAAATATAAGTATAAAAGTAAAAGAAAGTCAAATGTTGACTTTAAAAAGTCAACGGGTCATATAAGACTTATATAACTTCTAACTAAGTACATGAATATAAATAAAATGATAAGTATTAAAAATATACTTAGATTATTTAAACTTACCAAAGATGGTAACTATCTCCGAAAAATAGTAACTTGTCAAAATAGAAAGTAATCGAAAATATAACATTTTCAATTAAAGTCACGTAAGGAAAAAACTGAGGGACAATTATAACTCAATGTTGTTGGGGTTTTTAGATCTAAGGCGCAAGTGGATTTCTCATCACATGTCTTAATTTGTGTGTGTGTGTGGTGTGTGTGTGTGTGTGTTTGTTGTGGTGGCTAGTATATATAATATATATATATATATAATAATATATATTATTAGATATACGCATCGTTGACTTATCTTTTCGAATATAATCGAGCGACATAAATTATCGGGTCGTGAACGTGTACATGTGAGTTTCCATGAATTGTTTTCGGTTTATTTGATCTTCGGCTTCGACCTAGGTTGATTTCATACCTCGCTTTTAAAGTTTGCAATGTTTTTAACATAAAACTCCGCTGGGGGGATAATTGCTTGTTTTGTGAAATTGAACGCAAATTGTTTTTGATATTTGAATATGATTCCGTCACTACTGAGTATATGTCTTTTTTTTTGGCTCGTGTGACCGTTTAGTTACCATGTGTTTGTTGAACGCTAAGTGCATTAAATAGATTTATTGGGTTTGACAAACACCTGTTTCGAGTTTTGTAATCCGTTGGGACACCCTTGTCAAACAACATTTTGTGTTTAGAATTAGAAGAAGGGCATACTTCTCGGACATAATGTCATTTCGTCCTACGGGATGAATGTGTTAAGTTTCGGTACACGGGCTCTTTAGTTGGAAATCACTATTTTTATAACTTGACTTACGAGCCAACGTTATACGTTTTGTGGAACCCAAAATATGCGTTCTATGTGTTAATTGTAAACTCTATGAATTCACTCAACGTTTTGTTGACTTTTTAAGCATGTATCTCAGGTTAATTGCTGTTGATGGCTGGATGGGACGGAACGCGGATATCAAGGACGGTGCCTCGGTGAAGTAGTGTCATAAACTTAACAAGTGTTTTAGAAATCAAGTCGTGTTATGACTTTTAGAAATAATTTCTATAATGGTATTGGGACCTATGTAACTCTGATCTTTTTAATAAATGAAATTGTGTTTTATAAACGTATCTTTGAACGTTTACTGGGACTCGTGTGCATGTATTGTGAAGTAGCACCCCAATGTTGTATTCCGCTGCGTATCGTAGTTTGGGGGTGTTACACTAGCCTTTTGAACGGTTTTCGTGAATCTTTATCCGGATCGTTTTAAGCAATAAGTGATGTATTACTTTCCGAGAGATGATTTATTTTGACAAAATTCGGTTCATATAATTCCATGAATACTAATACACGATTAATGCATTGAACCAGCCCATTCATGCAAGATTAATATTTAGCCCACAATCTGTTAGAGTCCATAAAACAAGCTCACGTTTTGCTTATGCGTCGCAACCCATTTAAAATATTTTGGATAGTGCATTTGTGGTATAATCCAAACACCAGCCCATTACCACATATAACCTAGGGATATAAGTGACCAGCTTCTAATATGTCTCACACAACCCTAATCACTTTTTCACAAATGCTCCGCCTCCTTTTTCTTATTCAAACGCAGTAACCAAAAACAAAACTGCTACTACCAAATCCCACCTTATCACCTCATTCGATTAAGCAATTAATAATCTTTATATCTCCCTTAACATAGAAATTCACATCAAACTCGATGACCATGAAACCAAAACAAACGCTGTATTGTATTTTTTCGGCTTCAAGGTCTTGTTAGCAACCATGATCTCAGGTAGAGTTTCTTCCTTATTTTGCGTTTTTGAGAACGAAACAAAGAAAGAATATAACAAAGTTGTTATAGATCTTTCTTTAGTTTTCAAATATTGGAGAGACATCATACATGATGTCACAGATCTATGATGAAGCATGTTTCGTGTCTTTGATCTTTGTAAAGGTCACAACACCTTTGTGTAACACGAAAGGTTAATTGAGATCTTTCTTGTTTCTTTTTCGTTTTCGAGTCTTGGTAGTATTGTGGAGATGAGTTGAGATTGATTGGAAGGAGGATGGGATAGGATAGAAATTGTGTGGATTTGATTGTGGATTGTGTTGGCTGTGAATATTGATAGAGATGGGAGTAGTGTAGTCTTGATCATTTCATATTTGTTCTCTTTTTTTTGTATGGTGTAAACTCGGTGTCGAGAGTTAATTTCGTTTGTAATTTCGGAACAAATCGAGTTTGACCAACCAAAAGTCAACATCGACTTTTACTTCCGAAAATGTTAACATACGGTTGTTTCTCTTTCCTTCATTTCATTTTTGACAAAAAGCATTTTCAGAAGTCATTTTCAGAATAATCAGTTAGAGTACCGAGTTTGACCGTTGACCAAAAGTCAACGTTGAGTTTGACTTTCAAATTTGATAGATTTGAAATTACTTCCGAGTTTGATGTTTAATAGTTTCGAAAATGGTATAGATCCGAAATTAGTAATTAATTGTTACCAAAATACGATAAAACCATAATCTGGCCATCTTGATTGCATAAAACACAACCTAGATGTTAACAAATAAGCACGTATACAACTGTTACACTGATCTTAAAAATAAGAACTGGAAAAAAATAATCTGTAAAATAACTGTTGTAACGAATCAGGACTGAATCTGGACCGAATAAGCAGAAATAAGTTGAATAAGCTGTTGAACTTAATATGGACTGGATCTGGACTGCATCTGCTGTAATAAGCTCAAAATAAGCTGATCATAATAAGCTGTAAAACATCAAGAACCGCCTGTGCAGCTCTGATACCACTTGTGAGATTTCTCGATTCACGATATCGGGAGGTCGGGGAAACTCAAAGTATGTTTTCATCATTTTCAAAGGTTTTTTATTAAAAGGAAAAAAGAAAATGGAAATTACAATTATGAGATTCACCCTCTAATGTTGATTAGAGGGGAGTATTTATAGGCTAAACACAAAGACACTTTGGACTAATTACACAAAGACACTAGAGTAATTTCCATATAGATACCATATTTTTAATCCTAACAACACCATCAACTTGCTTTCTGAGAAAGATATTGGCATTGGTTTATCAAAGTTGAAATATGTCAAGGATCAACTATGTTCTTCATGTGAACTGGGTAAAGCAAAGAGAAGCACATTCAAGACAAAGACTGTTCCAAGTTTAAAAGGACGGTTAAAGCTGATTCATATGGACTTATGTGGTCTAATGCGGATTGGAAGCATCAATGGGAAGAAATACATTCTGGTAATTGTAGATGACTACTCACGATACAATTAGACTTACTTTCTAAGAACCAAGGATAAGACACCAGAAGTACTTAATGATTTTCAAGCTCAAGTGATTAATGTTCGTACTGACAAAGGCACAGAGTTCTTAAACAAGACACTCCATGCTTATTTTAAAGAAGAATGCATTGAACATCAAACTTCCATTCCTCGAACACCTAAACAGAACGGCGTTGTCGAAAGATGGAACCGTACTCTGGTTGAGGCTGCTCGAACGATGCTTTCAGCTTCCCAACTTCCTTTATTCTTTTGGGCTGAAGCTATTGCAACCGCATGCTATACTCAGAACAGATATCTCATCATCCCTAGACACGAAAAGATACCATATCACATCATTAATGATAGAAAACCTTCTATCAAACACCTTCACATCTTTGGTTGCACTTGTTACATAACCCGAGATGGTGAAAACCTCGACAAGATGAAAGAAAAAGGGGATCCGTGCATTTTGGTAGGATATTCTAATCAGTCAAAGGGATATAGAGTCTACAACAAGACAACCAGATTGATGATCATAACCGTTCAGAACTCAAAACTCATAACCACAGCAATGAACCTTCAAGTTTAAAGCTAGTTCCAAATATTTCTCCTTCAGCAAATACCACAGCTCTGTCACTACAAGAGTTAGATCTTTTTTCAGTTTATTGTATGATGAATTCTTTACTGCCGGAAATTCAAGTGTCCGCAAGTCTTCTTCTCTCTCTGATAATTCTCAACAACAAGATACACATCCTACAGCGAATGCTCAATCTACAACAGCACCGGTCACTCCAATAACCACTGTAACTGCTAAGGAAAACAACACCGATATTCAAGCTGAAATTTAAGCAGAAGACACACAAACTGACGAGAACAAATTTTACAACATCTTTAGTACACCGGTAGGTGAAGAAGCAGAGTCATCTACTTGCTATGTTGATTTGTTAAACATGCATACACTCTACCAACGTCATCAATCTGAACACCGATGGACCAAAGATCACCCGTTAGAACAAGTTCGTGGAAATCCATCCAAGCCAGTGCAAACAAGACGACAACTTGCAACATATCCTGAAATGAGTATGTTCGCACTCACCGTGAGTACTACCAAAACCAAAAAACATTAAGGAAGCAATGGCTGATTCCG
>BQNB010120232.1:0-20671 GCA_026074375.1 Tanacetum coccineum
ACATCAAAATGCATTTTTTTATAAAAGTGCTGTCAAAAAGTATTATTTTCAAATCTTAAATCGGTCGTATCTCCTTCGTTATATGGCTGATTTTTGCGTACTTTATATTAGGGGTGTGCACGGTTCGATTTGGGTCGGTTTTTGGCTAAAACCGAAACCGAACCGGAATATTCGGTTTTTATAAAACCAAAAACCAAAACCGCTCGGTTTTTGGCGGTTCGGTTATTTCGGTTTTTGGTTTTTTCGGTTTGGTTTTTTGGTTTTTTCGGTTTCAAAACATTTATATTTTATTGTGGCTAATTTATATTAATAAACTTGTTTTACGTAAAAAGTTTGTTATTCTTTTTTATTTTTTTGTCAATATGAGCATAATAATGTTTACCAAAATTTCTAAAATTATACACATATAAATGAGACACATACACACACATGCAAGTGAAATACACATGTATGATCATTGTCATATATGTAACGATATATTGTCAAGTAAACACACGTACATGACAAATACATATATAAACATTAAGACATATATATATTATAATTCCACCAACAAAATAAATATGAATTTCAAAATTGAATTTATTATTTATTTATTTATATTGCATTAATTATATATTATTATAAAATTGGTTTGGTTCGGTTCGGTTTTTACGGTTCCGTTTTTGAACGAAAACCGAAACCGAACCGAAATTTTTCGGTTTTTGAAAAAGTAAAAACCGAACCATCGGTTTCTAGTTCGGTCGGTTTTTTCGGTCTGATTTTTTCGGTTTTCGGTTTGGTTTTGGTTTTTTGGTTTTTTCTGCTCACCCCTACTTTATATCAAAACGACCGAGAGACAATAAGCTATCATATTATTAAGGTTTAAATTAGTCTAATCATTTTTACGCAACAAAAATTTAAACGAAGCCAAAACACCCCTCTCTCCTTAGTCCATCTTCTTCCCCCCTATCTAAATTAGAGAAATTAACACAGTGACGGGTGTATCTATGTGTTTTAATCTCAATATCACCACTCCATTTCACCTAATTGCCAACGAATCACACAAAATCTGGACACGTGGTACCTGAATTTAGGGTTTGAGAAGAAGAAGATGACGTTCTGTTTCTTCTCAATGGATTCCTAAGATGATTATTGCTCAAACACAATTGAGGTTATGTTTACATCTTATTCTATTAATTTTTGGTCATTAATTGAGATCTGTTAGGTTACTATTAGCAGGATTAATGATTATTTTTGTTTTATTGTTAGTGGAAATCGCTTAATTATTGGTTACGAGCCCTAATAATAATAATTGTGATTTATTGATATGTGGATTCACTCAAAGGAATTAGTTTACTCTCGGATAGACGTATGTGGTTATACAGATGATTTCAGTGTATTATCGGAGAGTTGATTATTGTCGGAGTATTTGTAAATGCATGTACAATACTTGGAAGCTTCATTCTTGTATTTTTGTGCATCCGTCAATCAGGCAATAGATATATATTTTACCCCTACCTTTCAAATATTTTTTGGAACTTGAACTCGCCAAACTCATTGTCAAGAGAGATGTTACTAAAGCTGAAAAAACCCCACTCCTTTGGAGACAGGGTACCTTCGGTTAGGGTAAGGCTGGCTACAATCGCTTATGTCCTCCATTACCCCGTGGAAGACGGTTGGATATCGTTGATTGATTGAATTAGTTTTGTATGATTATGTGTCTGCTCTAAGTGCTGAGTCTTAGCATGTTGGACTCGATTATAGCCGCATCTGGGATTAAAATATAATTTGTTATAAAGATTTGTCCATTAATTTAAGATCATCTAAGCTATTATCTGGAATTAGACGATTTGTTTCTTATCTCCCAACCGACCTAAATTTCTCCACGAAATATGTAATGCTCAAATTTTGATGTTTGGTCACTAATACCAATATCATATGTATCTATTTATGCTGAAGGTGTATTATTGTGCCCTAAAATATATATTTCCTTTAGTATATTTACAATTTAAACGGTCCTCATTCACACATGTGTGGGTTTCTGCATAAAATGGTCAAATATAGTCAGTACGATGTCCTTATGTGTGTCGGTTTACGATGTCGATTTTTTTTCATGTGTGCGGTATATAATCTTCATGCACTCATTCATGCACGCCTATGTTACTAGCTCATCTCTTTGTTGTGCCGTGAAATGTCTTATCCACTGGTTTTTGGAATCGACGTTAGTCTATATGCTAGGTTTTTCTATCTATGGAAGCTTGTTTATACAAACTCTTCCCTAAACTTGCAAATCCTAGTAAGCAGAGTGGCTTACCCTTTAATCTAGTTTTCTTTTTACATGGGTGTTGTTCTTCCTTCATATAAATAATGTTATGAGAATCCCTTATCATTTTGTAGCCACTTACATTACTTTGTTGGATCCCCAATCATGCCCAAGAGATCGTCGCAAAACCTGTATAGTCTTTTTAGTCGAAAGTCGAACCACACCATCAGCTTCTGGATTTATGCCAAAGCCAATGGGACCTTTATGCAACTTTTTTTGACGACTGTAAGACCTAATCTATCACAACTTTGAGAGTGGTCTTTGACAATGAGACACACTTACGGTATTAATACAACATTCATAATAGGTTTTGTGAGTACTTAAAAAATGCATTCGGACCACACGTTTTCAAAATGCTCTAGCAGTGTCTTTTTAAACAGTAAAACAGTTGTTGTCCATAATTACTTATGACAAGAAGAATTAAACCTAAGAGACTTGAGTTGTACAACAAATTGGAATAGTGATGACTTAATTTACCATTAAAAAAAAACTTAAATCAGGGCATCATGTAGGTCAATTCTAGGCATAAGGAAGCTAAGACACTCGAGCAAAAAGATCACAGAATGACAGAAATAGGTTGATATAAGCCACAAAAAAGGCTTTTGATCCTTCTTTTGACGAAGGGTCGTTTTTCTCTTGTAACGAATTGTCATCGGGTGTTCTCTACAAGAGGAACAGAAATTTTTGAATCTTTTCCACTTCTCCTTTTGAAGGTATCAAGGTATAGAGACAAAGAGTGGTAAAATGTATTATTTAGCACCTATTATACTCTCGTAGCTCCTACTTCTTGCACTAGATTGAGTGTTGACTATCAGGGAAACACAAAAAACAAACACAACTCACATCGAACTATCATATAGCAAATAAACCGTTTAACCTGGTGCAGTTTCACTGCAAGTGATAAGCGTATCCAAAATTGAGATGACGCATAAAAATATCATGAGACTGTAGATAAATAATTGTGTAGCATGTTATACTTAAGAGAATAGATACATGTCAGTGTTAGCAATATGAAAATATATCTTAATCTTTGGTATGTAGAAATCCCTCATTAATGATCGTAAAGAGTAAACATGAAAGAGACACAGTTATGGAAGAAATAGGGTGATGAAGTTACTTGGCATCTTATGCTAATAGCAAACACTTACCGTGTTGCGCTTTTTTTTTCCCCCTAAATAATACACCAATCTAGCAATATATGTTCAGATTATGACTCTAATACTTTGTGTTAACCCAATATATTTTCTAATACTTCTTACAGGCTGGAGCTTCTCTTGAAGCACTTGCTAAAGGGGCAGTAAAGTTTTCTCGCAGATTTACGTTTCGTGAACTTCGGGATCGGGGGTATCAATTCTATATGATCTGAGGTTGCAGCTAAAGATTTGCTCGTATGCTGAACTTGAAGTATCTGTTTACTAAATCCATCATCAAAATCCAGATTAGACAATATGAAAGGAAGTGACAAGGTCCCTGAGAAGAGAAAAAGCATCCGCAGACATTATCATGCCATGCGAAAGAGAATAAAAAATGAGTTCTTTAGCTCCCCAAATCTTGGGTTTTTTGAGGAACGCAACCTTCATAACTACAACCACCAAGAACATAAATTTCAAGACCATGTCACTGATAATCACGAGGCTCATGGTGGTGATCCTGTGTTAGATTTAGGTTTCGAGGAAAAAGACTTTGAGATCTTACGTCAGGCTTTTCCAGAATCAATAGGGACAGTTGCTACTACTAGTAAGACTAATATTGTTGATAATCCAGCTAATGCTTTTCATATTGATGGATGCCATAAGTCAGTTGAAAATAACTTTTTAAATGGATCCACAAGGGAAGAAGGTGGCTTGTATAAATTTACCCAAGATGTTTCCCCTTCAAGAAATAAATTAATGGGTTCTTTTGATTCAAATAATGAAATAAAAAATGGCACTTGTTTTGAGGAGACAGGTCCGTCTGCAACTCCTCCCATTGAAAAGCTTCCGAAAACTGATAAATCAGCTGGATTTGGAGGGAAACAGCATTTTCACTCCCCTGTTTAGATGGTATGCTTGTTTCACACATCTGGATTTTCATCTCCATCAACACAAGGCTGCACTCTTTGGAAAGACATAAGAAGATGTTTCTGCCCCTGTATGCCCAGTTAATGAGAACAATGCAGAAATGTTCATAGGTTTCAGCAGAGAAACTTAGCACTTCCGGAGGACTGTGATCACATAAGGGAGACTAAAGGTTCACCAAGGTATGATGGGCCCCATCAGGAATCCCATGTAGAAAGCAGCCGTATCGGTTTTAACATTTCTGGTGGTGTTCAGGAGGGTGAATATACAGACCTACCAGATTCGCTTCTGAACTTCTCAAACGAGGATGATATTCTTTTCATGGATGCTGATGTGAAAGACACAATGCATGATATTTCTAATCCACTGTTACTGGGATTTCCGAAATAATGATTTATACATGATGTTGACTTGTGACAGTCCTAACAAAGCTATTCCAGTATTCAATGTCGAAAGAACTAAAAGATTCCTCAGTTCTTAGTGATCAGCTTAATCAGGAATTTGACGTGCCATCAACATCAGTATCACATTCCGATTCTCTTCAGCTTACTGAAGGGAAAATTAATTGCCCTTTGAACAAAGAAGACCCAGATATACCATGCAACGATGATATTTTCTTACTGATTCATCCATCTACCCAGTTCGCTTCTTCTGTTGGACTGCAAAATGCTACAGATTCTATTGATCCATTATCCTCCTCATCCCATGAGAAGGATAGTGAACAGGGGCTAGTTACAATAAGAAAAGGGAAAGATCCTGCACCATCTTTTATGCGGTCACATACAATTGGATCAAAGGCCTTACCTGAATTTGTTAAATCCCACCCACATGTTGGCTGTGCATTCAAACGGGAGTCACCTGATGGTGAATATATGGCGTCACTTCCGGGGAAGCCTAACAATATTAGAATTCCTAGCCAAATTAGGCCCATGCATGCAGCTCTGGAATCTAGAGGGAATGGAATGCTGGAGGAAGACACTAGTAAAGTTGAACTTCGGGTAATGTAACTCCCATCTCGTATTACAAATAGTTTGATCTGATTCTATCGCTAGTATGCTATTACAACTTTGTCTCTGAAGCTTTTTTTTTCTTTCATTTTAAACAGGGCTTGGGCAGCCCGGCTATGTACAATCAGATGCCATTACCTCCTGTCACAATGATTGATCCAGAATCAATCGATGATTCTTATATTGATGACCATAACAACTCTGATAGTGACGGTGACATACCTTACTTTTCTGATGTTGAAGCTATGGTAAACTTTTTGGATTTCCGCTGTTCATATTTTCAAATCATTTTGAGGTTTCCCTGTTTATAGTGTATGTGTTCTTTCAGATCTTGAAATGACTTCGGTCGATGTCAAGAGTCTTGTATCACAAGTGAAGGTATGCTTTTGCTGTTCGCATAACTTTTGATTAAAAATAGTCAGTTTCTTATTATCAACCTTGTCAATATAACTATGTATACCTTAATCAATAATGAGCTGTTAGTTGTGTACATTCAGTGAAAGCTTAGATGAACGCTTATCATATACATTAGAGATTTGCTTAGTATATGGTATAAACGGTTATTGTTTTTTTGTGTGTGTGGAGATTATTGATTTTGTCCCAATCTGCAGTTGCAAGGTATCAAAATGAGAATGCTAAAAGGATGATCATGAGGCTGGAGCAGGCTGCTCGTTCTTCATTCCAAAGAGCCATGTCATCTCATGGAGCCCTTGCCATCTTTTATGGCCGCCGTTTGAAGCACTACATTAGGAAAGCTGAGGTATGGGAGCTTCAGATTAATTTCTTTGTTTTGGAAGAAAGTTGGTACACTCATCTTAAGATTGTTTTGTCAACTCGAAGTATTATGGACTAGGTTTTAATGGAGTTGCCATTGGTTGATTAAGCTATTATAGTTTTTACTTCTATGTATAGCATATTTACGACATGTATATTACTTTAACCAAGTAGGCTAAACATGTTCATGAATTCTAGTCCTGACACTTTAGCTAATGTGGTACGAAGTTTTTTTGGGAACGGAAGAGTAAGGTCTTCGTGAGGGGTACACAACTTTAAACGACCCAGTTCCTACATGTGTTACCAACATGCAGAAGTTGCATCAAGTAGAGGCCTTACACATAAATTTACACAGAAAAGGAACAATAGAACAACATGCTGACGAGTTTGAGACTTTTTTCCCATCTAAATACATCTTGCTCACTCATTGGCTGTAATACAGCAAAAAAACTTGCATTTTATATAAAGAGTACTTACACGATAAAAAAACGTGTTCAGTTATGCAAATGTGATCGAGATTTTTAGAAAGGAATCATGCAGATTATGGCACGGATACTTTCTATGGACTATCATTGTTGCTGCAATTTTTTTTACCACCGTTTGCGAGCGGCCTTAAATTTTTTTATGGACTTATATGTACTCCAGGCCTGCCCAATTCGACCCATCATAAGTAATCGGGTCAAGATTGCCAAGGATCACATGCCTGATAGTGAGATGATAGACTTATCATATTTTATCTTCATTTCTCTTTTTATTAAACCCTAGATCCTGAAACATGGTGCTCTCTTTTGTTTGGTTAACTTTTTTTCTTTTCTGGTATAAGTATATGACCAAACAGAAGAAAAATCTTGTTTTGCAGGTAACAATCGGAAGATCGACAGACGACACTGAGGTTGATATTGACCTAAGAAAAGAAGGACGTGCCAACAAGATTTCTAGGCGGCAGGTGAGACTCATTGAAACACTGTTTTTAGCATGTGAAAATTTCAAGTATAAGAGATGCCAATTGTATCTGTTTCTCTAACATGACAACCCATTAGTATACTGAAATATTGATCAATAAAATCAGTTATGGCTATATAGATTAGTAGAAAACGCAAAAGCACTAATTTCTGCTTCATCAAAAAAATATTGAATAAATGATAAAAGCAATCTTAAAGATGTGCCATAATAGAACTTCCATAGAAAGTTGAACAAGAACTACAGCTCATCAAAGTTAGTATCCAATTAGAACCTGGATAGCATGCATATCTCGATGTGTTCTTGAACATGACACTGACTTTGTCGTTGCTTAAGATATACAGGCTGTGAGTTTGTATAGATAGATACGTACATCTTTATATCTTCTTGCTGCTTCATTTTATTTAATATATAAAGTGTACCTTTATCTACTCAGGCTATCATAAAGTTGGAAACAGATGGATCATTCAGTCTCAAAAACCTTGGGGCGAGTTCAATATCATTTAAAAATGGCAAAGATGTTGTCATGGCAAGTGGTGGCACTCTGTATCAAGCGGTGTTTGATTGAGGTAATCATGCTTATGACTGTATTATCTTATAAAAGAAGATTATTATATAAATTAACTTCATGTCATTTCATTGTCCATAGCTTCTAGCAGTCTAAGTTTCCTTGACCTGTACTCTTAACAACAGTCTAGTTTCTCCGAGTAGTTAGTATATGCCTTTATGCTCAAGTGTGTCATGCCTATCAGTGTAGCTTCATTTTTGGAATGACCCCTTATTTTTTATCTGACTAGTAATGTGTGACATCTCTTTTTCAGCAATGGTGGATATAGAATTTTTATTGTGGGAGGGCCGAAATTATTCAAAGTTCAAATGTAAATCTTACACAAGTACAAAAATATATCTATATATCTGTATCTAAAAGAAATACTTGAGTGTTTTTGTTTGCGTTATCAAGCTCTCTTGTAGAAATTATTTTGTATCTTAAGCTTTCACAAGATAGCTCCATAACCCATGAAAATATTAGACAGATTTACAACAGATGAAATTTTTTTAAAAACCATAAGCTATGGGACCTGATCCCAGAATTTAAAAAACTAAAAAATAAATAAAAACCTATAATTGAGTATTTTAGAATTAGACTTAACCGCCAAAAGTCTATTATAAACGCAGACAGTCAACAATGAATAAAAAATAACATTGGCCAACTGAGAGCAGCCGAAAATTTTAGTTAAACAAACACCTGGATTTGTTACTGCTTCTAAGAAACATTAACTCGTATTGTCTTTTTCTGCAACTATAATATATATTAAACATAGAGATAAAATAAACAAAGACAGTAAGGCGCTATTAGCGTAGTTGGTAAACATCTTAGCCTATAAGCGGAAAGTCCCGTGTTCAAGTCCTGGTGATGGAAAATAAATAGTATTTTTCTGCTTACGTGTAAAACCAATTAGTTCATTGTTGGCTGTTAGGCATGGACATTCATATTAACTATTTACGTTTGACTGAACTAAACATGGCATGCTTGATTAGTTGTGATCCATTTCTACCACTTTATTTTATTCGGTATGCCATGTTCGAATTAACTACCAATATTGTTTTTTCTTTTAATACTATTTTATACATGCAAAATTCCTGTTGTATTCCAAGTTTACAACAGTCACAACATTTGTGCAATGCAAGACTTAGGCTTTATGTTTTAACTAAAAAAATTAGATAATGCTACTTCTCTCCTATGTTAATTTGTGTTATATTAAGCAGTTACTTATACGAGAATTTGATTTAAATCTAAAGTTAGAGCTACCCGAATTCGGTAACTCCTTTTTTCTATTTTGTTGATGCGTCATTATTTTATTGAATCAATTAGTTTAGTGTACGTACTCTATATATCCGCACCTACAGCAAAAGCTTAAACCTATCTTAATTTTTCTTACTCTGTATTCATTCTCACATATAGAAAAGCTTGAACCGGTCTTATTTTTTCTTATGCTAAATTGTGCGTTAAAAAATCCCGCCGCAACGCGCGGGGTGCAATTTCTTCGTTATACATATATATCGCAATAGAATAAAGAACAAACCTCACAATATTGCACAAATAGAACCTCAAAAAATGAAAAAAAATTGATTATGAATATGCTAATAAAAGTAGAATTTTGGTTAATCGTTGAATGGTAAACTATCAATGATTGAGGGGTTTTTCTAATTTGTTTCTCCAATAGTTTTGGAAGGGCCATTAAGTTTATAGCTGTTATTCGTGGGAGTGCCGTGAACAAAATTTATTTACTTTTACCCAATATGATATAAGAATTTTTACACTAATCGCTCAACGCCTGAAAGGCTAGGGGGCCAACACCCTCCCTAGTCTCAACAAAGTCCGCCCTCTCCCCCGCCGTGTCATGGCTGTGTTCCCCATTATAGGTGGGGTAAGTTCAACCATTTTACTTGTGCACGACTGAACGCATTGGTTTAGTTATGCTATTTTAGTTCTATATTCTGTAAACTGGCAGAACATTGTACGTGGGTCATTCTTTTGACTCGTTACCCAACCGGTCCGACTGCCCAAGTTGCCACCCTATTTATATTATGTGTCATGTGTGTATCGCCTCTTTTAGGGTTAAATCGCTTATTGCTCACCATTAGTTAGTCTATTTTTGTTCGAATTTTGTTACAAAATGGACGTGTATGATGTTTTGAAATGGCAGATAAGGGGGATGAGCTTCGTGTTTGAGACTAATGACAAATATGTGAGAAGATTCTTGGAAAGCCAGCCAATCTAAAAGTAGCAGAATAGAAGAAAGTTTGACCCGTGACGCGAAATCATGAAAGGAAGAGTAATTATTTTAATTGTACACTTCTCTTTTCCCTGATCCTATATTTGTACTTTTGTCAAAAATGTCAATCCTTCTCATATTTCTCAAACAATCTTACCATTCTGCCCCTATAAATAAGCAATTGTGTAGATATGTAATGTATATCTTTATATATAATCATGGTTGCTGCATTATTTAGTCTGATGGGGCCTATACAAGCAACTCCTGGCGATAGTATGTTGATATATTCTTGGTAGTCTAATTTGTTAATATATCACATTTTAGTTGCATTGACAATTTTTGGTATGAAAACATGACATCGAAGTTGTATCCACTATCCAGTATCTATCACTACAGCTGTTGAGTTGGTGTGTAGGGGTGTTATCTAGTGGGTTTTACGGGTATTCGTTCTATTTGGTTGGTTGTCATACTCATGACCCAAAAATAAACAGTGAAACAAACTGTGTAAGGACAGCTGAACCAGTTTTAACAAATGATAATTTGGTGTTATCAGTTGGTTTTCAGGGATTTAATGCTTTATAACATGGCATGAATAGATGATTTTTTTTCTTTGAAAGAGAAATATTACAGTAATATTTTGTGGGACGAAGTACGGATATATAATAAATTTGAAGGTAGTACCAAATAATAACCAAAATTTGGAAAACTCTACAATAGAATGAAAAGAATACTGTTTCAGACAGTAAACAATGTAGGACTAAGAAAGAACTAAAAATAGTCAATCCAGCCATTCAGGTCTAGTGCGATCGATCCCCAATTTGGTCTCCATGTGTTACATGTCCGGACTGTTTCTTGCAAGTTGCGAATCATGCGCACATACATAATCACAGCATGTCTTTCTTGTTTCTCGAGTTTGCATGTATGTTTTCTGCAAACGGCAAACATCGGAAATGTTAGTAGTCACACGCATAGTTATAAACATAGCCATAGTTGATGCGGGCGGTGTTTCTTTTATTACAGATGTGGGTGTTAGTAGACCCACGATAGTTGAGTGACAATAAGCATATGTTTGCGTGTGCTAATTTTTTAAAAATTATGTGGTTAAAGGTTGTTTTTTTTTTGTATTTGGGTTCTTTTTAATATAATTTTATAAGATTTGGGTAAATATGTGTTAATATGATTGCCACGGTTGATGCGGGCCGTTAAATTTTTTATTTTTTTTGGTTTTTTTTTTTATTTTGTGCGGCTTTATTTTTTCGGTCTCATGTTTAATATTATTTTTTATATGGGTTTATGTGTTGGGCGTCATGTCGTGGGTATTTTTTGATCTGAATAAGTCAATACTTTTGTAATTTTTTTTCTTATTTTGTGGTCCGAGCAAAAAAAATTTTTCTTATTTATTTTGGTGCAATAGTTTCTTTTCTTTTCTATGGGCTTATGTGTTTGGTCTCATGTCGCTGATATTTTTTGATCTGAATAAATAAGTACTTTTGTAATTTTGTTTACTATGTAACATCCGAGAATTTTCGAATTTTTAAATGACAATTACACCCTTTGACTTTTTGGGTCTGGCTTGACTTATAAGAACGCTATTTAACTCGGTATTCACGACTCTGACCTAACGCAATTTGTATGTAAACGATATTTCAGACAACTTTTTAGTTTTACGAGACTTGAAAAACAATCAGTAGAGGCTAAACCAGCCCGCAAAGTTTGAAAAACTGCATCACAACGGGTACGACACCGCAAAAATGAATTAAATTTATTTTTAAATATCACTAGTTATTTAATACAAATATGTAATAAAATTATTTAATTTTACTTATTTAAGCGTTGTGAAAAGGCGATATATCCGAGTTAACGTTTCTTTTTATTTTTAACCAAGTCACAAAGTAGATAATAAACGTTTTAAATAAATTTTATAAAACGTTTACGAAAATTAGTCGAGTGAATACTCATTTTTATCAGAAAAATGATTTAGAAAACAATGGCGCAAGTTTCGTGCGTTGATTCATTCGTTAAGTCGCTCAAATGAGTCCCGAACCAATATATTATAAAAGTTTCCCAAAACTTTCACTTTTGGTCCCTGTAAAATATTTACAAAACAAACCCCCAACTATTTAACATATTAATTTAGTTTAAAGTTTTTATAAATATACAATTATTATTATTTATTTCATTTCATTCTTGCTAACACAAATCGCATCCTCATCACTCCCACTTCTCTCTCCTCCCCATCTGGCAGCCACTCCGGCGCCATTTTCGGCCAACCGCCGCCGGAAAGTTTTCCGGCCAGATCAAATGTGATCCTCATCAAGGATCTACGCCGATCCCCTTACTCATCCCCACCACGCGCCACCTATGCACGAAACACCACCTCACACGTCACCACCTCCTACTCCATCCAGTCACACCGTCACCTCTCATGCGCTCGTCATCATCACCACACCACAAGGGTATGTTCGTTATGTGGGTAACACCACTAGGGTCCGTTTGGTTACGGGTTTAACAGCAGGGTGCGTTTGTTTCGCGTGTAACAGCAGCAGGGTGCGTTTGGGTTCGTGGTTTGCACCACCGTAGGGTGCGTTCGGGTCAGGTTAAGCCTCGAACTTACTATTAACTATAAAACTACGAGCTAAATAAAACAGAAAAATACACGGGGTGACCGAGACTTTTTCTAATACCTAACAGGGTGCTTGTTCGGCTGTGACAGCCAGAAAGGGTGCGTTTGGTTTTATAAAAATCATTTAGGGTACGTTTGGTTTTCGGGTCAGCACCATCGAAGGGTGTTTAGGGGTTTTGAAAACCATAAGGGTGTGTTTGGATTAGGTTTAGCACAAACAGGTGTGTTTGGTTTGGCTGCTAGCGCCAACAAGGGTGTTTGGTTTGTGCAAAAACTCCATAAGGGAGTGTTTGGTTTTGCAGATTGCACCAAGGGGTGCGTTTGGGTTAAGGGAAAGATTACAATAGCGTGTTTAGGTGAGCAGAAACAATCTTTAAGGGTGTGTCTTAATTTATAAAAATCGAATAATAAATATATCATAAGTTTTTATAAATATTAAACCGGATTAAATTGTGGTTATTGGTTAAATAAATGTGTCATATATTACTTAAATCTCGCCTAATAACACACGAGTAAATTGCAACATGGATTGATACAAAAAGGGTTAAGTTATATAATTTTAAGATTTGTTAATTTGTAATATATCAATAACCGGATAAAAAACGGAAACTATACTTTTACAAATGGGATAACTACTTTGGCAACCCGTCGAGAAAACAATATATTAAATTATAAAATAATCTTATATTTTATAATTATCAACTAGAAAATAACATCATAACTGTTGTAAGAGTTTTAAAAACGTCGTTTAACATAATTTGCAGATTCTAAACGTGTGTCCATTTTTATAAAGAAACTTTCTATTAAATCATTTGGGGATATTTGGGGACGTGTCGAATTATTTGGTTTCTTTTATTTAAATTATCTTCTTATATAATACTTGGGAAGTATTATATAATTAAACCATTTTATTTTAAATTGTCACCTTTTGGATATAAAACATGTCATATATTATATACTATTCGAGTTATTCTTTGGGTTGTGTATCTTGTCATATAATTCACAGTGTGAGCTATATAGGTCATTTTTCAATAGGTAATATATACGGAATATATTACACACCTTACGTTTACCTTTGAATTAATTATTTAACCAACCACCAAACTATTACAACTTTAAATCTAAATCTTTTATCAACGTGTCGCGTTGACACAACAATTCATCGGGAAACCCAAACGCATTACCCAAGGCTAGTGAGACTTAGCCGTTAAGACTAGTTGCAACTTCTTGATCGAGCCATTTCAGTTTTCATTTTGTCTGGCGCTTAATACGCGCATTCTCGCCAATCGTTCTTCATCATCGATGTGAGTTTATAGCCCCTCTTTCACTTGTTTTACATTTACTTTACAAATCTCGGGGGAGAATACATGCTCAATACAACTTGTTTACATATTCGTTTACAATATCTTTTACATACTATTCTACACACTTGGTTTACATACTTGATTTTGCAATTCATTACAAACACATTTACATGATTGATTTCAAATTGGTTTACATACACGTTTACGAAATTGTTTACATACTCATTACAAACTCAATTGCTTGATTTATATCACACTCTATCTACTTATGGATTTAAGTACATCCAAAGCTATTTACGAATACACAGTTAATTTTTTCTTGGACACAATTGTTGTCGGTTCTCATCTCCTGTTTACCGTATTTGCCTAAGTAACGTAACCCACCATTGCCCATTATCATGAACTGTTAAATTCTTGACCGGAGGACCGGTTAAGGAAGCGCGAGTGTATAAATAGATCTATTTAGGATTGACATCCCTG
The DNA here is from genome assembly GCA_026074375.1 of Tanacetum coccineum. Lineage (NCBI taxonomy): Eukaryota > Viridiplantae > Streptophyta > Magnoliopsida > Asterales > Asteraceae > Tanacetum > Tanacetum coccineum. The sequence goes on from BQNB010120232.1 coordinate 14,288, forward strand.
TTCGGTGAGTAGCTCTCACTAGTTCGACAGTACTGAAACAAACGATGCATACATGTCGGAACAAATTTGGATGTTACGGGTTTGAACATCTACACTGGCACCTTTTTGTGCATTAAATTACATACATATATGTCGAGCTTCGGTGTCATGAGCTTAGTGCAACAGTAGATATTATTTATGCGGTACTGTATTTGTTATAGTAGACCCATACATTTTGGAAAATCAACGATTTCACTGTCCATACTACTTATTAAACATTACTAATTTCTGAACACTTTTCATTATATTGCGGCGAAGCAATAAACACTAAACTCTTTTGGTTCTACATTTACTCTTACACTTTTGGCGATTATTATAAGGATTGAAATGGTCATACATACGTTATAAATCTTTGGATTTCAACATTTACATTTATACTTACAAAACTCTATGAACTCACCAACTTTAATGTTGACACTTTTAAGCATGTTTTTCTCAGGTGAATTAGATGCTTGGATTATTTGATGTGCATTGGAGTCTTTACATTCAAGTTTTTCATGGTGATGCAATTATGGGACAACTATCATTTTGATTTCAGAAAATTAACAAGATTGTTTTACAAACGACACATTTAGAGGTCGTTCTCTTGTATCTTGAGCTATTGTATTATGAAGTAACGCCCCCTGACATATTTCCGTTGCGACACATTTTTGGGGGTGTTACACCTATGCTTACCCCTAGCTCGTAGGGACATTTTGCCCATTCCATAGCTACCCATGCCTATAAACTCGTATCCATTACATATTTCTTCTCTCACTTATGTGACATGTAAACACGTTATTGACGAAGTCAACATGAGTGGGGATCGGGGTGACGTGCGATTAATTCATATGGGCTTTAATTATATAAACACTTGTGATTTGGGGCCGAGTAAGAAGACGACCCTTTACATTGAACTACTTGAGATGAATATACTGGTGAATAGACCTTTTCAAGAGAGGACATTTTGTTGACCTACATGGCGCTTGTGGGAACGGTAAAAAGAATAGAAAGCTGAACTCAAAAGAATCAAAAATATGATTGAATCTCTTTCCTTTAGTATAATTTAGACCTCATTGGATGTTGATGATGGTTTACTGCTGACATCTTGCCATGATCTCCTTGATTCAATAAAATTTATAGGATATACTCCTACTAGCTAATCTAACAACATAGAATTGCTTGGAATGAGGGAATGTCCATATGAGATATATCTAAACTGAACATAAAATTAATTTGTCGAAAATAGTTTGTCACGCTAAAACTAGCAGTCCAACATACTAAGATAGTGATCATGACCAGTGACCTATGAACACTCAGGATCAAGAGCCGATTATGCGTTAATCAAGTACGCCATATGAAAAAATTTCTTGGATTTTCAAGATAGTATATATGTAAGCCACTGCACAACGATAACAATACCCAACCACTCCGGCGGGAGTAGAATGTAGACGGTCATACCCCTTACCCGGTAAACCCGAGTTATTATAGATCACAATAATCACGTGATGCTCATGTTGGGATTTAACAAACTAGGTAACCAAGTTAGCTACGAGTACGCAGCGGAATGGATCTAGTTTTAGCACATAGATTAACACATAATAAAAGGGAAGTAAACTAACCTTTAAGCCTTAGATCCTGAAAACGAGTTAGCAGTTAAATTAGTGCCTCTACGGTTGCTCACACAAACACGTCAATCAAGTATGAGTCGATTGCTAGTCTACCTTCACGAACCAAACACCTTGTGTTGAATCGATTCCCAAACATACTACTTGAGCTTGAATCGAAAACTTATAAACCCTAATTGACTGAAATTCGGTTAAGGTTTATAATCAAAACCGAAAACCTAGAACCAAAAACCAATGCACTGAAACCCTAGTTAGGGTTTTGTTGTTTCGGCGAGCTAGGGAAAACACCAATAAAGCACCAAGTGAGGATCTTGAATTGTCGAGCTAGGAAATCAAGGAAAACCAAAACCCTAAAAGGGTTTAGGTTGAATTCGGTTGAGAAAAGGGAAGAGAACCAAAAATCCATTTAGGATTTTGGTCGATCGTTTTTTGGGAGAGGGGAGAGCAAAAAGCCTAAGTGATTTTAGGGTTTTGTGAGTTGTAGAATGAATGAAGAATGAGATGTAGGGGTTGTGTTTATATAGGCACAAGCCCAAACCATATTCTTGTACAACAAGGAAACTAATTTTCCTTTTCTCCCCTCCTTAAACTCTATAACCGAACAAACACCCCCTTCTAGAACCTTTAGGGGATTAGGCCAACAATGGGCTCCCCGAGGTTCGGATTTTGTTCGTTTTAGTCCCTTGGTTTTTATATTTAAACTATTCATTAAGTTAGTTATACTAGTAACGTAAACTAACGACTATTTAAATATTTATCGTGAAGTAAAACATACTCTTCATATTTAACGCGTGTGCCCCCAATAGGCTCACGTATTTCTAACGTATAACTTGTGAAACCGACTAACATATTCCAACATCTCCCACTTAGGAGTCGGAGTAGCAGGATGCAGATATGCTGATAATTGGCAACGTCTAGCAAACACACAGATTTACCTTTAAATTAGAAACAATTGAGATAAAGTTTTAGGAACAATCTTAGCTTATAATGGTTAGTTTATTTCTTGCTTTTATCATCATCCCTTTGTTACAAATACCGTTAAACCATGAATATAGATCCTAACTCATTCCATATAGTTTAACATTATCTTTCTCGTTATAGAAATAATTCAGATTTACCAAATGTAATCAAAAATCATCTTGTATTACCCTTTGGGCATGGCCATGCAATTATCTGATTAATTCTGGAGAGGGCCTATAGTATCATACTACATTTATCAAGTGGAGGAACAAATTCTTTGTTGACTACAAATGTTGTGGATGCTGCTTCACATCACTTCCAAAAATATCCTTTATGACTACCTTATTCAGGATAACGTTTGACTTATAATAAAAAAGTTATATCCACACATACAGAACTTGCTTGCATGTCAAGTGTAAGGATGACTTATTAAACCATTTTCGATATATTACTCATGACGATGATCCAAAAGTAAATATTCGAAGGTTGGGGTATCCAATATGCATCCCTTGTGAATACACATGAGTTTGGCGGGAACAATCCGTATATTCAAAAAATATAACCAACACTTATATTTGCCTTATGTAACAATATTCTCATACTGTTAACCGACAATGGACATATTTAGAATGATAAATCATTCAAGGATTAAACATGCAAATATAGAATAACAGTTATTATTTGAATGAAAACAAACATCAAGTATCTTTATTCATCAGAAAATAAAAACTGTCTTACAATTCCAAATTATCCAAATACTAATAAACACAGATTTACATGAGACTACTAGCTGGTATCATTCCTATTTTCTTAGTCATTTTAGAATGCTTAGGAAATGCTAAAGCCTTCGTAAAAGGGTCAGCTAAGTTGTCATCTATGTCAACCTTTTCTATCTTTACATCACCCATTTCTATGGTTTCTCGAAGATAGTGAACTTTTGCACAAAAATATCTTGCACCTTTAGTGACTCCATGATCTTTCGATATTGCTATGGCTCTAGTATTATCACAATACATATTTATGGGTTCTTCACTTGTGGGAACAACACCAAGCCCAGAAATGAATTTGTGGAAACCGTAGAGGGGGGAGGGGATACGTTTCCATTAAAAACTTTAAGATCAAGAATTACATCACTTTTCTACTGGCGGTCCCATATATATATGGGGGCCGCCAAGTATATCAGGGGGCCGCCTGATTTATGGGACCACCTCCAGAAGAGGTTTTTGGACTAGATCTTTTGTATCAAATCACCAATCAATTTTGACGCAATATGAGAGTGTCGATCATAGGTTTACAATAGCTAAAGCATATTCTAACAATATAACCGCACTCACAATATTTAGCACAAAGAGCTACACAACTTCAACTAACAGGATATACACAACCATTCACACAATCATGAATACAATGCAAGTATAAAAGTAAAGCAATAAATGTAAATAAATAAGTAAAGCGAAGGGTAAAAGAAAATGCAAACCGACATGATGATTTATAGTGGTTCGGTCACGAAGCTCCTCTTCGCCCTACTCCACTCCTCGAGTATCCAACTCGAGAGGGCCCAACATAACAAACCTTGTGTTTTATGGCCTAAACACATAAACCGCGTCGCTTACATTATTTTTTGACACTAAGCTAAATGTCGAGTTCTAATCTTAGCTAGAACCAATCTACCACTTCACCAATGTATTTTAAGGCCTAAAATACTATCCAACCCACAATAAACCCATCCACATATATACATCATTTGGATCTACACACTACTAAAGATTGGAAGACATAGACTCGATCTATATGTAACAAATGTTACAAATGGACTAACTAGACTACATAACTTCGGATCTTAAAGATGACCGAAGTTCTTCTCTTGCACTTGAGGGAAGAAGGAAAGAGTAGAAGATTGGATCACATTTAAACAAGATTAAACAAGTTAAATGATCAAAGATTTAGAGAGATTTAGTGAGATCTAGAGAGAGAAAGAACTGAAAGAAATCCGTGCAAAAGGGTTGTAAAAATAGTTGGAGGTGACCCACTATTTATAGGAGCTGAAAAACAGTCTGTCAGGAAACGGCGGTCCTAGATATATAAGGGGGCCGCCAAATAATTAAGGGGGCCGCCGACCGAATTAAGGGACCGCCCCGACAGACGCTCCTGTTTTTGTCTTTTTGTGGTGACAAACTTGTCTGGTGAAAGTGACACTTATTTTAGGGGGGAAATGACCAGATTTTGAAATTCAAAATAATTACCAAATAAAACATTTCTTTATAATTCAAAAATAATTTGTCTAAATAAATTTTGAGAAATAGTTTTGTTGTATTTATAAAAAATAAAGTTTAAGAAAAAAAACTTATTTCTTTGATCATCCTACAAGTTTAATATTGTTTGTACATACCTTATGTGATTTACGTCGGGTGTAAACCAATGTCTGTCTTGATGCATACTTGAGACGTCGAGAGATGTTGATACGTGTATGCATTGATGATTTGTGATTACGAGTAACTTGCGCACTTTACGTTACGTATTACAAGTTACATGTTTGTCATCATCAAAACATAAATAGATCGTATAGATTAAATATCGTAATATTTGCACTAACAATCTCTCCCTTTTTGATGATGAAAAATATGCAAACTATAGCACATAGTAAAGTATAAAAGTTACTCGTTTACACTCCCTTCTCCCCCTTTTGTCGAAGCAAAAAGGCATAATGTGGATTATGATGGTACTTCGAGTGTATAGGATGAAGGAATGAGGAAAAGGTAGGTGATCCAAGTATATTGGTTGGAGGAATGAGAAGACAACATGAGAAATATGGTTGAGGTGGTTTTGTGTTTCTTGGATGAGGTAAAGTATTTGGAGTATGAATGAGCCCTTCATCGTATTTTACAATCCCCGATCCTATATTCCTATAAAGGTGAGCTAAATAAATTACCATCGATGCTCAAGAAGTTCGATGCAATTTAAATGAGTAGAGCGCTTGCAAGTGCTCCCCCTCGGTGTATGCTCCCCCTTGTTTGAGGAACCAAGGAATCAAGATATTGTTGTGCTACAAAACAAAGTTAGTAGACAAGTGCACATATACATATAGCAAAACATTAGCGGGGAACTAGACATGCACTTCTAGGTTTTATTATTCTAAAGTATGACACTTTGAAAGAGAAGTAGAAACTAGACACAAGTAGTCATTATTTTAAAAACAACCTAAATGATGAAATAAAAAGAATCGAGACGTATGTTTACGGAGAAAGATTAGACCGACTTTTAATAAACAAAAATGAGATTCGTTTATTGATTGATATTAAAATATTATGAGAATGACCTTTTAAAAGTAGACAAATGACACTTAATATCATGGCAAAATATGTCAATATATATATATATATATATGTATGTATATATATATATATATATATATAACACATTAAAAGAATAAAAAGAAAAATAAGACGAGGATGGAGACGATATAAAACAAAATAAGTTAATTTGGTTTTAGGCTTGAGACCTAAAGGTTCTTTGGTTAAGATTTCCTATGACATTTTCTAAAGGATGGTTCCTAGATTCCTTAATATTGACTATTTTATCAATTTCTAATGTTTCATCCTCAATGTCGTTTTCTATGTTTTTCTTTTTGGTGACCTTAATTGCTTATTCCTCATCTAAGTCATCATCCACCAAAGGTGATGTCTTAGAGGGTGGAGGAGTTTCATCGAATGTCACGTTAAGTGGTTCTTCAACTTTCCTAGTATGCTTGTTTAGGACGATGCATGCTTTACTATTTTAA
>BQNB010120233.1:5051-20670 GCA_026074375.1 Tanacetum coccineum
AGACAACTCAAAATCCATGAGAAGAACTACACCACTCATGATTTGGAGTTAGGTGCAGTGGTATTTGCTCTCAAAATGTGGAGACACTACTCCTATGGAACAAAGAGTGTTATCTACACTGATCATAAAAGCCTTCAGCACATTTTTGATCAAAAATAGTTAAATATGCGTCAAAGGCGATGGATAGAACTTTTCAGTGATTATGATTGTGAGATTCGCTACCATCCAGGTAAAGCAAACGTAGTAGCTGATGTATTGAGTACGAAGGAGCAGATGAAACCAAGACGAGCTCGAGCAATGAGCATGAAGATTCACTCTAGCCTTAAGGCTAGGATACTGGTAGCTCAGAGTGAAGCTTCCAAAGGCGCCAACAGTTCAGCAGAAATGCTGAAGGGATTAGACAAACAGTTCGAGATGAAAGAAGATGGCGGATTGTATGTTGCTAAAAGGATTTGGGTGCCAGTTTATGGCAATTTGAGAACATTAATAATGAAACAAGCCCATACTTCAAAGTATTTTGTGCATCCTGGAGCAGACAATATGTACTATGATCTACGAGACTTGTATTGGTAGCCCGGAATGAAGAAAGATATCGCTATGTATTTAAGTAAGTGCTTGACTTGCTCTAAAGTCAAAGCAGAACACCAGAAACCCTCGAGATTGCTCCAACAGCCAAAGATTCCCAAGTGGAAATGGGAGAATATCACTATGGACTTCATAGTGAAATTACCGAGAACCCATAGCGGACATGACGCGATTTGGGTCATAGTCGATCGGCTGACCAAATCTGCGCATTTCCTAGCTGTCCGTGAAGATTTTAAGACAGAAAAGTTGGCAAGACTGTACATCAACGATATAGTAGCAAGGCACGGTGTGCCTGTGTCAATTATATCTAATCGTGACAGTCATTTCACATCATGATTATGGCAATCGCTACAGAAAGCATTAGGAACGCGATTGGATTTAAGTACAGCTTACCATCCCAAAATCGATGGCCAAAGTGAGCGTACCATTCAAACTTTGGAAGACATGCTTAGATCTTGTGCAATTGATTTTGGTGGAAACTAGGATACTCACCTACCGTTAGTAGAATTTTCATACAACAACAGTTACCACACAAGTGTAAAGTGTGCTCCTTTTGAAGCATTGTATGGAAGGAAATGTTGAACGCCTATAGCTTGGGTAGAGGTAGGTGAAAGCCAGCTAATTAGACCAGAGATTGTCCAAGAGACTACCGACAAGATTGTTCAAATAAAGGAAAGATTGAAGACTGCACGAGATCGCCAGAAGAGTTATGCCGACAATCGACGAAAGTCGTTAGAGTTTAGTGTCGGTGATAAAGTACTACTCAAAGTGTCGCCTTGGAAAGGTGTGGTATGTTTTGTTAAGAGAAGCAAGCTTTCACCGAGATATATGGGACCGTTTGAGGTCGTCGAGCGAGTGGGTCCTGTTGCTTATCGTTTGCGTCTACCGCAAGAACTTGTAGGCATTCATGACACGTTCCACGTGTCAAACCTGAAGAAATGCCTGGCTGACGTAAACTTACACGTACCGCTAGAAGAAATCAGGATCGACGACAAACTACGTTTTGTTGAAGAACCTATTGAAATTATGGACCGTGAGGTCAAGAAGCTCAAACGAAGCTTGATTCCTGTTGTAAAAGTTTGTTGGAACTCCCGATGAGGACTAGAATTTACTTGGGAATGAGAAGACAAGATTAAGCGCAAATATCTGTAACTGTTCGCGAGCGCTACATCTTAGGACGAGCAACTGAAATTTCAGGACAAAATTCCCTTTAACGGGGAAAAACTGTGACATCCGTCAATTTTTGAGGTCAGTAACCAACATCAAACAAATGATAATTGACTCTTCTAATTATTTATGGACTCACTTTTACGTAGTCAACTATTTTTAGCATTTAACGCTTGTTTTACTAGGAACCCTGGTATACGAGGCACTTTGACCTACGCTCATAAGTTAACGTCTTAAACGACCAACATATCTCAAATAAACATTATAACAATGTCAAAACACAGAGGAAAATATAATTTAACAAAATCATAAGCTATCTCAAAATTTACATTTTCTATTACAAATTTAATATTTTACCGAAATATTCACACTTAACAAATTAACTTATGTCAATTAAATGATACTTGCACTATATATATATATATATAAGATATATAATAATACATATAAACCATACCTCTCCCCTCTATGTGGCCGACTAACCTTCCCAAAAACCAATAGGAGAACATGGGGGCCCCCCCCAATTGCCATACATCAAGTTGGTCTCCTTATATAAACTTAAAACCTATTTTTTCTCATTCTAGATCTAAGATAAACAAATTTTTCTCTCCTCCTTGGTCTTCTTGCTGCTTCTGTCTCCTAACCACCATCAAAACACCATCATCTTTAATTTTTGGGAGCAAGATCAAAGGTAAAAATCATGGTACAAGATGACTAGTATGTCTCTTGTACCAAAACTCTTCAAAAATGAGGTTTTCTTGACTTTTCTTGCATATTTAAGCTTACTTTTGTAAAAACCTTTATGGGTAAATTATTTTCATGACACAAAACTCTTAAATAAGTAATGATAATGTAAAAAACGTTGGGTTATGCATTTTTTTTTGCTACGAGATCTATGCAAGACAAGTAACATAAAGTCTTTGATTTTCAAAAGTATTGGCACATCTTGTAAGTTTGTGTGTAAAAGAGCCCTTTTATCCATGAACCCACTGAGATTTTTGGATTAAAATGATTTTAAGACTTTTATAATATGATTGCGGGAGTTGATTGGTCGTTTTTTCATGTTGGGTTATTGCTTTGACTTGATTAAGTCAAAGTTATTTTTCAAAACAGCCCCTATTTTATTTTTAGGTCATATTGATTAGAGCATAAGTTGATGATAAATAAACATTTTGACATGATTCAAGAGCCTATAATTAAGTGCTTTGAGTCTAGTTTCCATAAATATAATCCTTTTAAAAATATGAAGTCGTTTGGTTTTTGAAAATCTCAAAATGGTGTAAGGTATCAAATCTGCCCAAAAATCTCTTTTTAACCCTTGTACTAAAATGACCATAAATCATAAACCACGATGAATCTATCATTGAAACCGTTATGGGAGACACTTGTAAGGGTTATTTAGAGTCTCCCATTGGCCTAACTCATATAACCTTGATTTAGATCCTCTAATCATTAAAATACTTTGGTATGTCCAGATTGGCCGTTTTTGGAGTCGGGTATAAATGGTCGATTATAAGACCTTAATAAATTTTGGGAAAATTTGTGGACACACCTAAAACATGGGATTTTGACCTGGAGCAGTAGCTTGACCAGAAGTTTTGGTTAACTTGGTCAAATAAATATTTAATTGTGACAGGAACTTCAGGCAAATTAGTAGAAAAAAAAAAAAAAAAAAAAAAAAAAAAAAAAAGAAATTTCGCTTTTGATAAATGTTCTTTTGAAACAAATTGAATCACAATACTTAACAAATGAACCATAGTATTGGTCTAGAGCATATCGTAATATTAACTAATTAGGATATTTACTTGCCTTAATTACGAGTATAAGGATGCATATTCGTTTGGGTTGCCCACTTAGTGTGGTTTGCCGAGAAGTCCTATTATCGTTCTAACTTTTAAGGTGAGTTTCTCACAGCCCCTCTTTTACTGTTTTTATGATTTTGGGGTGAAAAGCATGATGTTGTCTATTTCACTACTATGCTCGTACTTATGTGTGTTTAAACTTTCGAGCATACTTAAACTTATTGAACTCGATTTGAACTTGTTGAACTTTGAAAACGTGTTGAACTTGAACTTGATATGTATGTTGTTGTATGCTTGGAACCCGCCACTACTTTTAGCTCACTATATCCCCCTCAACGGGATGAGACGTTAGTACTTATGGATAGCGCTATTAGGAGATTTGCCCCTCCTCACTCCCACCATAAACGGGGTGCATAGTACTAGGACATATTGGATTGTGATTTGGATCGGGGGTAACGCCTACCCATATTGTGTTGTGATTTGGAACTGGAAGGCTGAATGCGTTTAAGTAGTGCCTCGCATAAACACTATAGCATACATATATTGATTTGCGTTACGTTACTTCGGTAACGAGGACTGTCTTGAAAACTTGAATCATTTTGGATTCACAACTTGCTTGGGCAACTTGTTATTGATTTGGAGAAAACAGAATTTGGACATCTACTCTTTATAAAATATTTTGTGTACATAATCATGTAAGCTCACCAACTATTTTCAATAGTTGACCCTTTTTATCATTCTTTTCAGGTGACATTCCTAAAGTGGTAAATTAGTGTGTTTGCATTTATACTTGTTCAAGTGTCTTTTGGGGTGATCCATGTTTGGAAGAAAAACAACTATGTTGACTTTTGTACTTTTAAACTTGTACTTTGAAGTGTTGTAATTCGGATATCTTTCTTTTACCTTAATTCATGTATGGTGTTTTGTCTATCATCTTATGTGATGTTTAGTAATATGTTACACCTCGCGTTTCCGCCTTCGTGGGGTGTGACACCTACCATTGATTTTATACCTTTATTGTTGTCTTCTCATTTCCAACTCCTCATTGTTTATGTGAAAATGTCAAAGAGGGGTACTATATTTGAAGATGCAATTTACATGAAGTTTGGGAATGTAAATGCCAAAACTTAATCATAATGGCTTGTCATTACAAATTTACCCTTATTTTTAAATATCTTTTACATGAACAATTGTTTGTTTGCAATGAAAAGCTAAGGTCGACTTTCAAAAAGTTGAACACGTTTAAACCATGGCACGATCTCTATAGAATGCAAGTGAGAGGTGGATGTTGTTGGAGACACTTGGTACATTTCAGAAGTAAAAGACTCAAAGAACATGTACTAACACATCCATTAGTAATTATAGTTTGTTATCTTTATTTATAAATTGATAAAATCAATCTAGTCCACAACCTTTAGGTGGCTGTTTAGTTTTTAACCATAATATAAGTAAGAAAGCTAGGACATATTTATGGCAACATCATGCTCATATCTTTATTATTGAAAATTATTTCATCATGCTCAATAGGTCATCCTACATACTTATGAAATAGCTGAATATGATATCATGTGAAATAACATAATGTGAAGGATAGTAACATCAAATTGTTTTGTGATTCTCATTTTAGCATATCGACTTACGATGTGGATATTGTACAAGAGTGTGAGAAACAACACATAAAGATAGAAGTTGGGGTACTTTTCATGTGTTAAGGGTAATCCTATTGATGACGGTTGGTGGTGTGACCCAAAATGGCGACGTAACCATGTTTTTTTGTTCTTTATTCAACACAATAAAGTAAGTGCACATTTAGGATTTCATCCTGAGAAATATCTGAAATTGTACTTTTAGATTTATAAGGTTACTGTTACAATTTTTATGAATTTTAAATATTATAAGGTTTTTTACTAATTTAATCTCTTTATATGTATTTCGTTTGGAAGTTTATTTAGTAAAAAATTGGTGCTCCCGTTATGTGTTTTCGAAACATCGACCAAAGAGGTGAGCTTTGTAATGGTATGAGGTTATAGGTTTTGAGAATGAGCAAAAACAATATCGAGGCTAAAATTAGATCAGGTGGTAAAGTAAGCACATTGTACTAACCAATGTGTTTTTAAAGAAGTCTTTCAATCACTTTAATTAACTCATTTGATTTATTACCTTTTTGTAATGCTATATTTTCATAAAATACTATTAATTATTTTTTTCTATTACTACGTTAGTCATACCAAATTTATACTATGTTATTATCATATTTATTCTTTGCTACATCAATGTCTCACGATATTATCTTATAAACTCTCTTGCTAATTACATTTATTTGTCCACATTACATCAACCATAACTTATCTAAATGAAACGTAATAATTGGAGCAACAAAAAACAATAACGAACAAGTATCAAAATATAAATGTTTCTTCCAACAATACCCTAAAGCTCTTCCCCCAACGGGCGGGCCTTGAAACTAGTATATATATATATATATACGTGTATATATATACATGTATATATATACATGTATATATATGTATATATATATATATATGTATATATATATATATATACGTATATATATATCTTAAATATAACGTATAATATATACGTATATATATAGTTATATATACGTAATATATATATATATATATATATATTAAAATATATATAATAGATATATCTATATATATATAAATTTTGTTATTTTTTTTTTTTTTTATTTTTATATATACGTAATAGATATATACGTAAATATATATCTATACTTATATATATACCTATATATATTTATAATGACGATATAAATATACGCATATATATATATATACGGTATATATAACGTATATATATAATATACGATAAATTATATATACGTATAATAATATATAATATATATATATTATATATACATATGCGTAAAAAATATATATATATATATATATATGATATAGTAAATATATAAAATATATATATATTATACGTAATATATATATATATAGATATTTATATATACGTATATATAATGTATAAATATATATATATATATAATATATATAAATATAGATATTTATATATACGTATTTATATATAAAATATATATATATATATAATATTATAATATATATAATACCGTATAAATATATACGTATAGTATATATATATTATATATACGTATATATAATATATATTTGTATATATACGTATATATATATATATATATATATAGCGGATATTTAGATATACGTAATATATATACGTAATATATACGTATATATATATATAGTATATATATAATATATATATATATATATATATATATATATATATATATATATATATATATAGATATATATATATATATATATATATATATATATATATATATATATATATATATATATATATATATATATATATATATATATATATATATATATATAAGTATATATATATATATATATATATATATATACGTAATATATATACGTATACGTATATATAATTAATACGTATATATATATATTATATATATATTTTATAGTATATATACGAGTAAATATATATATACGTAATATACCGTATATAGATATATATACATACGTGTATATATATATATATATATATATATATATATATATAATTAACTATATATTATTATATTAGATACGTATATACCGTAGTATATATATATATATATATATATATATATATAATAAATATATAATATATATCCTATATATATAACGTATATACGTATCGAATATATATAACGATTACGAATACATATATATATATGATATATATAATAATATATATAATATATTATATATATATATATATTATACATTAACAATATATATGATATACATATAACATATATATATTATAACAAACACCCCTGTGTTTCAAGCATGGATGATGTCAACATACTCCGCAATGTAACCTTTTGTATTGGACATGTTTGCTTGAAATTGTAAACGTTAGGTTAAATCTCGTACCCAAACATTAACATTTAATGTGAACGAGCACAAACCATCAAACTTTACAAGATCAATCATCATGTGTTAAATAATTCTTTTGATAATAATTATGGTCAGTGGTCCCTTTATTTTATTGGTTTACTAATTAAATACGCTTCGCGATAAAATTACTTTTTAAGAATAACGGAAGCATGAAAATTTATCTACGCTTCAACAAATACCACTCGATTGTACCCAATACCTAAAGTTTTTATTAAAACTTTAGCCCAAGTAAATCTACTTTACACTTTATACACTAGAAAATATATATACACAAAGCATGCAAGTTTGTAACTTTTAAATAAAAGTTACATGTTGTAACTTTAGTAAATGATACAATATAATGTGTTTACTAGCCAAAAGACTTCTAGAAGCCTTCCCCCCCTCATTTCACATGGCACAACATCACCAATAAGATAAATGAGTAGATTTCTATACAACTTGGTCAAATATACATCCCTTGCATTTAAGACATAGCCATAACATGTTACTTTGACTCAAGACACAAAAACCACATCCCTTGAAACATGACCCATCCCTAAGACCATAACATGTTCCCTTGACTAGATCTACTCCTTATATACATGTATACATAAGAGAGATAGCACTTACATGCTTTAACACTTAGTAAAAATCAAACAAACATCCCCTTTTTGCTCTATATAGCTCACGGCATCAAGCACACCACCACACAAACCCATATCAATTTTTATACAACCCATACACACCTATACACATCCATTATAAGATATTCTAAGGTGATCCCAAGCATTGGCTAAGCTTTTCCAAGTATTACTCAAGAAAAAGGAAGCTAGGGTTTTGTTAAGTAAACAAGGGTTTTTATTTGTGCAAGCTTTGGTTTTGTGGCTAAACAAGGGTTTAGCACTTGCTTATCATCATCATCATACCCCATAAGGTTTACTTGAACTCTTTATGTTCTTATAATTTTCATTTTTATGCATATGATTATTCTATTTAGCTTAAATCACCATTTAGGATTATTAACATGTAAAAAGAAGTTTTTATTTGTTGTCATCATAATGTACACTTTTATATACCTTATGATGTTAATGACATCATGTTAAAATGGTCACACAAGTGATTTACACTCTTGGTTAAACATGAAAATGATTATGGGTTAATTAGGGTTTTTATAGTTTCATAATATGTTTCAAGATAAAGAAATACATAAGACATGTTAATATTAATTATGGACTCATATTAATGTTACTTGAACACTAAAATAAAGTTATCTTGGAAGAAATACACTTGTACACACTTGGTTATGTATAAATATGATTATGGACAAAACTAGTGATTTATGGATTTTTATAAAAGTTATGGTTTATTATGTAAGATAAAAGACTTGTAATATTTGGACAAAGGGATAATAAAAGGACTATGGACATAATATACATGTAATATATATGATAAATATAAAATATAAGATTAGTGGTAAAAGTCATAAGATGAAAACAAGGAAACAAGACTTAATTTTGGACTTAACAAACTATCACAAACATTCTGTCCAAAATTCGAAATTTAACATATCCATTTTATATTTTTATAAGATAATACATTTCACGACGATTCCGAAAAGGTAAGAAACTTGTTAAACGGATTAATAACGAAAAAGTTACGTTAAAAACGAGTTATACGTTAATAAACGAAGTCGTAAATAAATTTTTATAAAAACATTTTTATAAAAATTATAAACAGCAAGTGTTGATATTTTTAACAAATTATACATATTTTTGGGATTCCAAAATGATAAGAATCGTAATTTTTCAATTAATAACGAACGAGTTATGAATTTCGCGAGTTTACGACAATTAATACTTTTATAAAACTATTTTTATAAAAGTTACTATTCATGACAGAAAGTTATATTTTTGTAAACCTCATAAATATATAGAACTTTCAATTACGAGAACGTCCTCGAAAGAATCACTAAAAACGGAGCTATAACGAATAAAATACGACGTTTACGGGTTTTACGACAATTAAATCGATAAAAATATATATAAGGTCTGATGTGAACAGTAATTTTTACTGTTCACCAGTAGGTCCGAAATTCGAAAATGTCAATTTATGATAACTCGTCTTGATACGAAAAGATGGGCATAAGAAACGCGAGAATCGGGCTTAAAACGTGAAAGTTACGTTGCGATTTTACAAAAGTAAGTTTATTAAAACATTTTTAATTTTTAAAAACATGTTTCATCTCAAGCATTTATATGGTGGATTAGCTAAATAGACTTATGCATGGTAGTGAGTACTTAACTATGAGTCTCTCTTTAGATATCTTCTTCTTATCGAACCTTAATTTATTAGGTTGCATTTGATCGATTTGCGTGCGCACTATTAGTATTCACTTGGTATTTGCTCACTGCAAAGTGAATTTCATAAGCCCCACGGTTTTACATGCTTTTGTTTTACAAAGAAAAGATTTTTTGGGGGTGAAAAATCATGCAATGTTTTTACACTGGACACAAGTTGTTAATTTGCACATATATGATATACATGTTGCACTAATAGCGTATAACCCAATCTGATTATCGCAATTATCATGAACCGTTAATTACGAGCTCGAATTGTTTGTAAATAGATACTATATGGAGTTTTGACGAACCCCATTTGTTCGGAGTGATTGGACTATCACTAGTGAAAACGACGGGATACCATGTCGAATATTAGGATGATGCGTGTTAGAACATCACCACGGCAATTTAGGCCATTAATTTGGCATCCATTACATGTCAAGCGTTCATGTCATGACTTAGTAGCGAAGTAATTACATTTATATGAAGATCTGCATCTGATGTTACTATAACACATTGGGAGATCTGTGTGGTTCCTACAATATTGATTTATCAAACATTATGATTCATCACCAACACTTATTGTTGACGTTAAAGCAATGTTTTTTCAAGGAAGGATCAATAGAGTACAAGAGTATGTCTAATGGAGACATTGGTGGGTTTTTATTTGGATGCAGGCATTAATAGATTTTGTCGCATTTCCATTTTGTTATCTTGTTATGGTGCTGAAAAGTCGTTGTAGTTATGTGATCAAGTGAACAGTGTAAGCTTCGGCTTATTTTAATTAATTATTTTGTTAAATCCAAGTATCGGATTTCAAATGACTGTTTTGTCGTTCTATTATATCTTGTGTTATTGATCTGAGAAGTAACACGCCCCCGGACCCATATTCCTACTTTTACGACCCCACTTCATATTTTGGGGGTGTTATAAGTTATGAACGTTTGAGGCTAAGTTACCCTTGGGTATTAGCCATTATTTAATGAAGGATTTATTAAGTGTTTGGTTTTGTTATGCTCGAATACTAATTTATCATATGAATGCTGTTTATGTGCTTTTGAGATTATGCGTACTCTACTTTTCATTCAGCTAGGAATCTAGTGATACTAACACAAGTCAGCTAGATGCCTGAGATGGCTCTCCATAAAGTATTTTTATATATCTATATCCAATATGGATCAGCAAATAATGACCTATCTTCTTTGCCATTGTAAATCTAGTTATCTAATGTTGAGAGACCGGCAAGTGAACCCTAGGATCAACTGTACGTTCTTAATCGAATTGTGACCATAAATTCATCTTTGGCCATTGGACTGCTATATATAAATCCCCATTAAGCAGTAAGTGGATAAAGTCTCTATGAGCTAGGGTTTAAAAAGAACGCCCATTGCTTTTAACCCTAAGATAGATTATAATCAGCAAATAGGATGCTTTTTATATATGCGGATAGTGTTTAAATTCGTGATATGATTATTTTTCCCTACGTGTCTAGGTCTATAGGAAGAATTGAACGCCTACGTCCTTAAGAATGAATATGTCTCCAACCTCGAGGATAATATTCATTGCAACTAAAAAATAAACACCAAGCATTCTAAGTTGGATTAATAATGGTTAAATAAAATTTTCCTAATATTTTGAGTCTTAGGACGCTTGCTCCTCTAGTCTTTTGTCTATCTGGATTATGTGTGTTATTGTATTTTAAGAGTATAGATCTAAGTCACAACAAACCTGTGCCAGTCTTTCATGTTAAAAACACTCCTTATTCCTATTAAGTTAGCATTAGGATTAAAACATAGGTTTTAGCATAGGGTTGTAAACATATGAATAGAATTGAACATAGTTTAAATTAGCTTAGTATAGTAACCAAAATATAATAAAATAAAAGATTAGTTCTCCGATGCTCTTTTGTTACCGACAAGCCATACTTACCGACGAAACTCCATCTAGATCGGGTAACAACTGCCTGTTAGAGTTGTTGGTTTAGGTAAAGCGGGCAAATATAAATTTAAAACTTGGTAATCGATAAATACAACCTACGGCGACAAGGTAAGCACAATCAAGTTTAATGGCTCCGTATTGGGGGAGTTAATTTTTAATCTTGATATATTTTACTCTTAGATATTTTTGGGTCATTTAGCATTAGATTAGATCTACCCCTTGGATAGGTGTAATTTTAGATTAGTTTAAATTTCGTATATTGCTGTAGATCTGCATATGCGTTTGTATAATACGATTTATCCAGTTTACTAAACACGATCGAGTGTATTAAGCTAATTTGTCCATTTTGCCTTTCTAAGGCACTTGTTTATCATAGGTAAATATGGAACGACCCAAATATTACCAAGATAATAATATATCAGGCTTGAGAAGAAAAATCCATCGTAGAATGGAAAGTGTACAACTAGGAAAACTTACTACGTATGGTAAGATCTTGTAATGATTAATGACATTCACGACCCCCGTATCTCTTGAAACCGTACTATTCCTAGCTATAGTCCTTTGATGACACGTTTACTTCTTAATGACTGCGATGTAAACCAATGGTAAGTCTTATTAACTGACAATGACATTGACGTTTAGAAGTATCATTTGACGAATCCGAGATGAAGATTACATGGTGAGCATTTATTTCTTTCTAACAAAAAACTCGTTTCTCTTCACAAATATAATTTCCTGTCGAGAGATTTGAAAAACAGATTTGGAAAATGATAATGAAAAAGTCAAATATGCCTTCGTAGCCTCACCCTATACGCCTAGAGCCAACGTCAGTTATTTCAATGATGCTCTCAATGAACCACCATAAGAGCCCTCAACATATTAAATAATTTGTATTTACAAAAGTAAAACATCAATGTCCAGAAGATATGGAATAAAAAGGAACAAAATGATTTGTACATAATGATCTATTCCCTTTCAATTATAATTTATTTATCCCGAAACTGATTTTATCTTATATCTTAGCAAGATAAGGACAAAATAGATGTCATTCAATGAAAATCGCAATATAACACAGTCTCAAGGGGTAATCGTAATAAACAACAATACAACAAGATGTTCCCAATACGCTACTGGAAACAAGTCTCGAAGAGAATTGCAATCTCAATTTTCAATATGGGAATTTTAAACATGAAATTAAATATTAAATCGTGGCCTGGAATTATCTTAACAACGGATGCGTATTAAATTTTTATTATGAAATTTATATGTGCCTTGTTTGGCCTACTCCGTTCGCCCCTCCAAAGCGTGTTTTATAAGGATGGTGAATAAACGATGGAAATTGTGCGGAGGCAAGTTGACTTTTTTCTTTACTTTTGTTAAATTAGTGGAAAATATGGCTCTCAAGAACTGTATTGACGTATAAGTAAACACCTATAATGACCGTATCCGCTGTTTTTCCAACTTGTATTTGAGAACTAAGTCAACAGATTTCATTCAATACAACGCGTATTGAACAAAACATCTATATTGGCTGTAATCCGAGTTATGGATATAAAAATCCAACCTGGATACGCTAGATCTGTATTCACACACAAAAAATTTAACCTATTTACACAAAAGATATAACCTTGTGGCTTCAAAATAATCCTTGGAGATCATATGTTTTTTGATTCATTTGCGCTACGACTCATTCCTCGCGTTGTGATTGACACTGGTATTTTATGCTCCTTGAACTCTTTTTCCTTAGTTTTTGTATTTTCAAAGAATTAGGGTTTTGGATGCTTGATTTTGATTCAATGAGTTTTTTCTATCTTGCTTAACACTCCTAGGTATCTTTTTGTCCATATTTTTTTGATCTGTTAGAATTAAGATAATTGGTTGTTTTAAGATTGTGGCTTAAATGGGTAAAAAATGGGAATCCCCGTTTTTTTTTCCCGTTTATAACAACAGTAGCAATAACGGCCGTATCCCACAAAATGGATCAGGCTATTAACTCAATTCACAGGTACCAGAATAATAAAACCAAATGCGACGTATTTCCGAACTCTATAAATTCGACGTATTGAGTTTGCTGATATCCTAGGCATTGTTATAATTCCATATGCGAATGACTTATCTAACAACGGCGTATTGAATACAGACCTCCCAATACTCTGTATCCATTCTCTAAATGAAGTATCTCTATAAAAACCGTACACGGCGTATCCATATCAGAATATGCCATATCCACCCTCAGAACAAAATGATAAATCTTTATAATATTTGTACTAATTTCGTTAAAATGGCAGATATTGCTTCTTCACTCTAGTCACTATTACAATCTTATATACATGAAATCAGTATCTTAAATTTGAGGTTTGGGGTATAACAAGATGCTAACATTACATATTTAAAGGAGAGATTGGGTAGGATTTACAGTGAGAGAATACACATGGTTCAGGGATTTTTGATTTTAGGGGATTCACAGATGCTGATGGCTGAGGGATAGATAGATAGGATGCTAAAGGAGCACAAGGATTGGCACAAGGACAATAGTATATTCAGAGCCGAGCTTGGAGGAGGCCACATGAGATTAGAGTCCCGTTGTTACACGAGATCTTTCTTCAGATTATGCCATATTCCGTAGAGATACAGTACATACCAGACTATATTGAGGGACTGATGATACCGCCACACCTCAAACACCTACTAACAGCAGAATTTCTTTCTACTCTCTCTCTCTTCTTCTTTATCCTATATGCCCAATCTAACATACCATATGATTGAATCATTTATACATTTATATCATTCGTATCATGATGTACCTAAACTTAAAATAACTTATCTTTTGATGTATATATGTTATGATGTGATGTTTTGATTTGTTTGTGCATGATAGAATCAAGCTTGGCAGTAAGTTCAGCAAATTAACTCGTTGATTGATTACGGACTCAAGCACCATATCTATTACATGAATGAAAGCAGGAAAGGAAAGTGTTGAATAGTGTGAAGGAAGTTGAAAAAAAAGTCTAACTTAAAGACTAGCTGAAAGAAAAGTGCTTCCTGGGAGACAACCCGGGTTGTTATTTATTTTTATCAAGTCTGTCTTCCCATACATGAATACGGCGTATCCGCTCCATACCAACGGCGTATTGAATGTCTGGACGTTATCATCCCTTTATTTTTCTGCATAAAAACTTTATTGTCAGTTCTGTCTATACGACGTATTCATGCACATGATACGGCGTATTCAGCAGACTGACCCGTATTGATACTTTTTACAGGTCTCTCCATACGACGTATTCCAGTTTATGGATATGGCGTATTGGTCCCCTGTACAGTTTATTGTTTTTATTATTTATTAACCGTATGATACCCGAGATAGGATTTTGCATGTTTTTCTTATATTTTGCACAGGACCTTGCTGAAAAAGAAATCGACAAAGTTGGTGAAGTATCGATCATCTGGAATCCTACGTGTGTGTTGTAGTCATGCTGAAATCCAGACACATTTACAACATACATTCTTGCTCTTAAACTCAACTTGGAGAATCTACCGAGCAAAACATCAGGGGAGTTTCTCGTTCTAATTCTTTTAATTTTTCATTTTTAATAATCTATCTATACAACGAGGACGTTGTATAATTTAAGTGGGGGATGAGAATTAGAACGTTACTTGTCCTATTTTTCATATTAAAATGCTTAAATTTAATTTTTTTTCGAGCATACTTTTGCGAAATTACTAGTTACATAACCTGCACACAATAACCCTTATTAGATATTGTGAGGATTCAACCTTATCAATTTCTAAATGT
>BQNB010120234.1:2294-18726 GCA_026074375.1 Tanacetum coccineum
GTTATTTTTGCTTTTTGCAGCAGTCATGTCTTCTGCATCATCCGCTGTCACCTACACTTCCGTCTATACCGATTCCGAGCCAAGCAGAGTCTTTTGGGGAGCCGACGATGAGGAGATAACTGATGGAGGCATTCCACGAGTCATCATATTCGGATACGATGGACTCCCTATACAGCCAGTAGCCCCACCATCACCGGATTACTTACCAGGCCCAAAGGATCCACAGACACCACCAGTACCACAGGACGAGGATGAGCGTGAGGCTATGTTCATACAGCCACATGATCCTGACTATGTATCAGAGCCTATATACCCTGAGTATATACCATTGGAGGATGAGCATGTGTTTCCAGTTGAGGAGCAGCCATTACCTCCCGTTGATTCGCCTACTGCTGAGTCACCAAGGTATGTTACTGAGTCGGATCCCGAGGAGGATCCAGAGGAGTATGAGGATGATGAGACAGAGGATGGTCCGGTTGACTATCCTATGGACGAGGGAGATGATAGAGATGATGATGATGGCGATTCATCTGGGGATGAAGCCGATGAGAGGATGAGGACGAGGAGGAGGAGGAGGAGGAGCTCCGAGCTCCGGCCGACTCCGCTGTTGTTATACCTACTATTGAGCCTGATTCCTCACCTGAGGGAACATAGCCTATTATACCACCACCCTCCACTAACATTTTACCACTAGAGCTAGGATCACTGTCCGGCTTCGAGCTTCCATATCCCTTCCACCAGAGGCAGAGGTTGAGAGATTCTAGCCATGCCTACTCCATCACCATCACCACCTATCTCACTATCAGCACCCTCTGCAGGGGAGCGCCTTGCTAGGTGCACGGCCCCACCTGAACTTTCATCACCACCACCAGTGCCATCACCATTACTACCATCATCTGGGTGTCCAACCCAAATCCAGACACTCAGGATGGCCTCCACTCAGGCCCTTGTTAATGCGGTTACTGCCGCATTACCATTACCCCCACTACCACCACTACCACCATCTCTATACATACCACCACCTATTGACCGTAGGGATGAGGTCCGGGAGAGTGTGTGTTTTTCTACTCTAGGCTCTAGGTATGAGGTCGGGGAGAGTTCTACTGCTAGACCTACCGGGGGTCGGGGGATAGATTATGTATTTGTCAGTATCGTAGATGCTGAAGCGAGACGACAGGGGATTAGTGAGGTTGGGTATGGTATTAGGGATACTTGGGTGGATCCGGCAGAGGCAGTTCCTGAGATAGCACCTACGACATTAGGAGAGGTCAGTACTAGGGTTGTAGAGCTTGCTGAGCTCCATGAGCGTGATACACAGGACTTGTATGCTTTACTAGAGAATGCTCAAGATGGTAGGACTCGCATATCACAGCGGGTCACCATGGACTCGCAGCGGGTCGACTTACTTATGAGGGATATGATGACTCTCTAGGAGACAGTATGGATTGTGAAGGATGAGGCCTATGCTTCTCGAGAGGCTTGGGCTCACTCGATAGGATTGAGTCAGGCGGTTCATCATGAGCTTCAGACCCACCATGATTATGTATATGCACATGAGACCCATATCCAGGCACATCAGGCACAACTACAGCTGTAGAGTACTCTCATTCAGACACAACATCAGGTACACGAGACTCGCTCTCAGATACAGCAGACTAAGATGGCAAAGCTTTGAGATACTGACCGGAGACGTAAGGCATAGATGGTAGAGATTCTCCAAGTGATGAGAGACATGAGACGAGAGATGGGTGACATGCAGGCCGAGTTGTTAGCACTGCGAGGGCAGCAGAGAGGTAGACAGCCAGGACCAGATGCTAGGATTCTAGATCACCAGGATGCTTTTGGGGATGCTGACAGTCACATCTAGTGATTTATGTTATTTTTTTCTTGCTAGGTCATTGTACAAGCATGTTAAGTATTAGGGGTTTTCCCCGCTAGCATAGCCTTAGATCTTTTGTATTGTATTTTGTATACAAAAAACTATTTCAAGTAAAATTTTCCAAGTTTTAAATGAAATAGATGTGTTATGTTGTACTATATACCTCTCTTGTGTTGTTGTCTCATCTGTAAATTATTGTATATCTCGTTATGATTATGACCTTACGTTTTGTCTCTTGTGATTTAGACAAATCATGGAACCTACGATAAGACGAGGACCGAATACCACTCCTAACAACACCAACCCAAACAACATGACTCAAGAATCCGTCCAAGCTATGATTGATCAAGCTCTTCTACGAAACTCCACTAATGGAGATGGAAGCCATAGTTCATACGGGGATAACCGAAGGAACGTGCAAACTGCACGCCCTTGTTTCTACGCTGACTTCATGAAACTAAAACAGATATAATAACATACTTGTTCCATTGAATACATCTTTGTATCAACTTTTTGTAATTACTATGAAGTCAATTAAAATAAGATAGATTTAAATATTAAAACAATAACACGAATAACATGTGATTTTGAACAAATCACATGTGATTTTGAACAAATCACATGTGATTTTGAACAAATCATAAAACCAAACACACAAACTGCATACACACAAACTGCATACACTCATTCACAGCCGACGTCTTATCAGTCACATCCTTTGGCTTATCAACATGTGATTCGTGTGTAAATCACATGTGATTCTTGTGTAAATCTATGTGATTCGTGGTAAAATCACTGTGTTTGGGTAAAAATCACATGTGATTTATACATAAAATAAATTTGAAAAAATAGTTCCTTATTTTCTATGTTGTTATATGGTATTATGTGTTGTATTTGCAGATCCTGAAAAATTTGTATGTAAAAATCCATTACGGGCTCGAGACAAATGTGGTGTGAAAGGAAGATGATGAAAAAATAAAGAAAAATCACTTAAAGTTAAAGTGGAGCCTCATATACAAGGAATTCATATACCAGCTGAGGGGACATACATTGATGTAGAAAAAAGTAAATCACACGTGATTATGTTTTGTTTTGAGAAAATATAAACCAAGTATGATTTTTTCTTTGTTGTTGTAAACTGAATCACTTGTGATTCAGTTTTGATCTAAAAATGACAAAGGTATACTATTATGTCTGTTACATAAAGTATGAACTATTAATTTGTTGTGAGATTCTTCTATCAGAAACTCATATGTTTCTTATGTGAATCACATGTGATTCGCGTGTAAATCACATGCAATCCATGTACATGGTAAATAAAACTCAGTATGAATCACATGTGATTTGTACAACATTTGATAATTAACAAAAACATAATTAAAAAAGCATACATAGACATGTTAACTTTTGAAAATTGACAAATACATGTGATTTGGGGTAAATCACATGTGATTTATGGTTAATCACATATGATTTGCATATTAACCTGGATAAAAATACAACATACAAAGCAATAAAGAAGGCTTATAACTTGAACTTCTCTTTTTTCAATTATGATTTTTTAAAAACAAAATCACCTAAGATCTACATATTCATATCAAGAAAGTTTGATAATAGTTTTGCCATGACAGACATGCTCGTCAAAATATAAAGTTGTGGGTGGTGCAAATCCATTAGTCTCTTTCAGAATCTCATCGCATTTTACCACTTTTAGAATCCATTAATCAACCTCACCCATCTGCCTAAACACCTCAACTGCTGTGATTCAACTTCAGCCATACAATAACAATACCACCCGACGCAAACTTGAAACTTATCACACTCCACCCATGCTCCCTCATCTCTTTCATCTCACAGCATCAAATCCACTACTCATTCGTTCGAAATCACCTCCAATAAGATCTTCTACTCAACAACTTTTGAAATCCCATTCTCCCTTATCACACTCCAACAACTTTTGAAATCCACCAACCTAACTTTTAAAATCACCTCCCTCATCTCTCATCTTCAGTGTTGTTACATTTTTGTTGTGCATTTAGAATCACTGGTGTAAGTTTAGGGTGTCAAAATTAAGTTTTAGGTTATAATTTTTCGTTGAGACATTATATCAAACAGTTGGTGGGTGTGTGCGACCGATGATGATTTGATGGTGATGTGAGGTTGATGCATACCAGATCGATGTTGTATTCACATGGCGGAGGTGCTCGACTACGACGAAGAGTGGCGGATCGCGACTGTTAACCACAGCGGTGTTGCGGCGGTGCGGTTTGATTGAGGTTTTATTTGAAGTGTGTGTTTGTAACAGGCGGGGTGGGTATGATCGATGGTGGTGAATGACAACGATGGGGTACGATGGCGGGCGGTGGGGTGTTTTCGACGAGGTTTGTTTAGTTTCTGGCGATGGGTTGTTATGTTTCCGGTAGAGAGGGTGGGTACATGATGTGTGTGTGTGTGTGTTTTACGGTGAGATGAAAGGGGGGAACAATTTTGTGTAAGTTGAGGAGTTTTATTATAAAATTACGTAACTGCCCCCCAAAGATAAATTAAGACCGTAAGATTGATCTGAAAATGAAAGGTTGAGATGGAGAGGTTTTATCTTTTTTTGGTACATGTTCCTTGTGGAACTTTTGTCAAATATTGAAATGAGCAATACCTTAGCAATTGTTTTTCACTGCTTTTTTGTTTCAAATAAGTTGTGTTTATGTGTTTTTTTCATTTAAGAAAAAGATACAAAATTTAATAAAGTAATGTATTTAGGGTTGTGAACAAAGCTTTAATCAAACAATTAGAGTTTGGGTTTGGGTTTGACTCGATCGAGTCGAGCTTTCATTAAGTTCAAGCTCGAGCCCAATAAACTAGCTCTAAACACATACCAAACCAAACTCGAGCTATTCAAGACTTCATGTATATAAATATTTTGATCATGCATATTATATTTTTATAAACAACATAAATGGTAATGTGAATATTAGTATAATGATTAAGTATTTTTCTGAAAAGAATGTTTTAAACCTTAATGTTCTCAATGTTATGTATAACTTTTTTGCTTTTGAGTTCATTGTGTTTTTTTATTTTATTGATGAGTTTGAATATCAGATATAATATTTATGTAAATATTACTTGAGCCGAGCTTAAGCTTGATTTATTAAATTTGATCAAACTTCTTAATACAAGTATATTTTTAAATTTTAATAGTGAGCAATTAAATTGATATATCTTAAAAGAAAAATGTTAATTTGAAACAGAAAAAGTAATATTTTAAAATAGAAAAAATAAGGTGAAGAGGCATGGTTGTAACTTATGCACTATTTATTGTTTAATAAAAGTTACCCTTCATTTGCCCTCTTTTATTTTTCTTTATAAAGAGGAAATTGCAAGTTGTAAGATTTGTTGGACATCATTTTGGTAAACAGATATACAACGAGTTGAAATTTAACCCGCGCATTGCTGCGGGTGCTAATTTGTTAGTGCGGCGTATTTTTTTTCTTGCTATGTTGTTCGAGGGGTTTGCAAACTTTTTTCATATAAAGATTGCTACTTACCTTAGCTGCTATCGTTTACATAAGACAGACGCATACAAAAAGTTGCTTTTGCTCCCCGCATTTAATTGATGTGTTGTAGTTTTCTTTTCATGGTTATCAAACTTGAATCCATATCGGTATCGTTTACGGCTGTTAAGGGAACAAATTAGACATAAATGAAATTTGGGTAAAGTAACTATATTAAAACGAAAAGAGTCTGCAAACAACAGTTGATACCAATACAAAGCATAGGAAAAAATTCCGACCCCGAGCCAAAAAGCAAATCCAACTGCCTTGTTCTAGTACATAGCTCTAGATATGTGATGCTCCTACCTCTTGTTTTATAACTTGCGGGCTCAAATCATTAAGCATGAAAGTCTACTAGTGAAGTAACGGGAATCAATTAAAGGATAATATAGCGAACCAAAACTGGGAATAAATTTAACCAAAAAGACTACTACCGAAGATACTATTTATTTAAGAAAAAATAGCTAACATGTTTGCGAGAAGTCAAGGACGCAAAAAGGAAATTATAATCATTTTCATCCAAAGACATGCGAAAAGCTGCAGAATAAATGTATTCATACCTTTACCTGGACATATATATTGTGGGCCTGTTGAATGAACGTCATAAGAGTCAGGACTGTGCGACTAATCTTTGTGTCCACATCTGGCATGTCTTTTTTTGTCCATAACTCCTAATGGCCGCATTTTCGTGTCCAGCTTCATTGATCATCTTTTCATTACAGCATATCCAATTGCAAGCGTCTGAAACAACATAAAGATTACATAGAATCAATGTTGCAAAAATCGCTAGGTGGTAGCTAGGCGGTCGACCACCTTCGAGCTCGAAATCCGCCTAGGCGGATTGAGTTTTTATATATTATTTTTAATATTTATCTATGAATTTTACATATTTATGTATATATTTTTTAATTTATTAGTCTTTTTTATTATTTTTAGTTATATATCTTTTATACATATATATATATTGCATAAATTTACATTACTTATAGTTTTAGTTAAGTTATGGTCCAAGTGATTTATTTGGTGGGGCATGTCTTATTTTACTATTTCAGTGGGCCTAAAAATCTATTTGTTATTAGGCCACTTTATTATAGCATTGCAAGACATTATTTTACTCTTTACAAACTTTCCACCTTTTCACTTCACCCATCCTTTCTCCTTCTCTCTCTTATCCACCTTTTCTTTTATTGTACCTGTATACTTCACCGGAAAATAACCTTTTTTTGAACCAAAAAAACCCGGATCTGAAGATGAAAAGGCGTTGACCGTTGACCGACCCGACCGCCTAGGCCGATTTGACCCGCCTAGGAGGTTCGTTGACCGCCTTTTGACCAAAACGCCTAATTTGGCCGATTTACTGAAAATCGGGGCGGTGGGTGACCGACTAGCGCCTAGGCGGCCGCCTAGACCGCTTTTTACAACACTGCATAGAATATGTAACGTTCGCACCGTGCCTCGAATGGAGTGCAGACGTATCATAGTAACGACATGGAGTTATTTGTTCACATGGCAATACAGATAAACTTACATGGAATCATACCATTATATTTACAAATTGTTCTATGTTACATGTGAGCACGTGGTTCGGATTTGTTGCTTGGCGGCCTGGTTGGTTGATCTTGTAATCTAATTGATTATAGGAAACAAAGTTGAAATAATGTTATGGGAATCCGTCGGCTGGTATATTTTCAATTTTTTTGAGAATGCGGGCGAAGTAGTCAATGTCATTGGTAGCCATGTTTGCCTGTATTACATTACCACCCTGTGAACATTAAAGCCAATATTAAATCAACGTTAACATTAGGTGCGGTTGTTGTTGCATTTCATTGTGGTGGGAGACAGTTCTATAGGAAGGAACGGTAGCCTGTTTAGTATATCGTTTTTGGTGGGATTTTTTTTTTGGTTTTTCTTGGAGTCGAGCTATCCACATGCGGTAAAAACTTTTGTTTGTTTTCCCTATTTCTATCTCTGTTGGTTTAAGATCGCTAATGTTACACGTGCATAGATAAATAGTAAAATTCTTTGAAATTTAGGACTTACAGCATACGTACGCATGATCTACATGTGGGAATCATATGGACCATTTCCACTCGCCAAATAACAACAAACCACCACAACGAACACAATCGCAATCAAGGGGATGAGATACGACATTTTCATCTAAGGACGAATGAGAATTTGAGTAAAGGAATTTTTTTTTTGTTTTGGCAAATTCAAGAAATAGGCAAAGGGTATATATAGGTATAGTGGGGGTAACGGTTCGCCACATTCTAGCCGTTGGAGCCCCGCTTGCCACTTTAGTCCTTTTCTTAACCCATGCCACGGATAACACGTTTGAATTCACGGCAAAAGTTCGAACTTAAAAGGGGCTGCAACACCCCATAAAAATTTAAAACTTATTTTAAACCCTTTAGTGAAAAACTTATCATCAAAAAATTTTCAAATTGCCAGTCAGTCTCATAAAATAATCACCTTGGGAAAAAGTTTACAAATTAATAACACTATCGCTAAGACACCTTATGATACTGTAGAGGGACAACAATCATGTTTACTCAATTATTCAATACATAATTATCACGCCAACACTTTAAAATACTGTGTGGAGACAATAGTCATAGTCACTCAATTACCCCATTCCAGATGCATCATGACAAGGCAACGGTCACAAAGCAAACATTTTGATACTACAGAAATCAAATGCATTCACTCGAACTTACTAGGTTACTAACATGATAGCCTTTGGTTTAGTGGAAATACAAGTGCGTAGTTAAGACAACAATGTTTTATTCAAAGTACTACAACAACATGGTTACAACAATCCTTAGACAATTAATCCGATGACTCACAATCTGAGTCGTACCTCACTACCCTAAAATCTAAAAAGAATGCATTATTTTCAGCATGTTCTTGCTTAATTTTCTCCTCTTTTGTCTTTTTGTTCCTGGCCTCCTCTTCCAGCATTTCTTTTAGAGCTTCTTCATCCATACGGAGTTGATGTAACTCTTTCTCGATAAGAGGGAAATCAGTTTGTGATGACGAGCAACCTATACCTCCATGTGTACGACCGGAGTATTTTTCCTGGAACCAAGCCGACTTAGCATCCATTTGTTTCTGTAGTTGTGCCGCCTTTCCATACATGGAAAGATGCAACTCGCGATCCTTTTCAGAACTTTCTTTTAAAAGAGTGCAAACCAAAGCACGACTCTCTTGAGAAATGTCGTTGCATTTCTCATAAGTCTTTCTAAGATCGTCCCTGACGGCGCAAGAATCTTCAAACTGAAAAGCCAAATTCAAAAGTACATCCTGCCGACATTTATCTTCGTTAATCAATCTTTGCACCAAAGCTTCGACTTCGAAATCAGTGTGAGGAAGCGAGCAGGCCATTGAAGTATCTTTGTAGTAGGATTTAAGTTTGAAAATTTGAGAGGAATGAGGTGGTATTTATAAGACAAAAAGGGGAAAAAGGGAAATAATTGAAGATTTTGTCTTTACTACAACGGATACATTCCAATATTTTGTCGGGAGGGCACATCCCAATAACAACACGTTCATGAGGGGTATGTAAGAACCAACTTAAGAACAATTACCCTAACACCTTCGCAAATCCACAATCTCCTACAACGTCTTGATTTCGTGGGCGAAATCTTCTAACCTGGGGAGGATGTGACACCTCGTAAGGAAAAATTAGGTTCTCGTTGCGTTAAGTAAAAATCAAGTAATGCAAGTTTGCAAGTTTACCAATAACTTTCAACGAGAAGTCGTCTTATGGTTGTCAACGCATTATTTTGTCATAAAAAGTTTAATTTGCGCGTGAATATCACCATTATTACTCGATGTCTAAAAGGGTATTTTAGAACGAGTAACGATGAAAATCATATTTAATTCACCTTTGCGAAATGAGAGCATTTACTTGTAGCACTTTATAAAAACCGCCTACGTATAACTTAATAAATATGACAACTTTATATTAACTCAACAAGGACAAAATAAACCATACATACATACTTATATATATACGAAAAATTCAGCACCTGATGTGTACATATGAAAATGGATGGAAAACCAAATACAATCATGATAAAACACCATCATCACAAATCTTACAACACACCCATACTTATCACTTTACAAGCTGACGTATTATCAACTGATAAAATTTCACAATGAAAGAAATAATAAAACAGTAGAGAGTTCTTTAATAGTGTACTCAGAATGAATAATGATGGCTACAGATATTAGCCAATGTTCCCTATAGACTCTCTCAACACTAGTAATGTATACAGTATGCATTCCACGCTGCACCCAGCTGCAGTACCGCCACATGAGCCAACACTTTTAGAGAAATCTAATAAATTAGAAACCACATCAACGCATACTTCTGTTATGCAGACAACACAATAAAAAACAAACTTTAAAATCAAGAATGTAAACCATAACTATACGAGTGAGAGCTATTGTGCGACGCGTCGGCGAAATAGCCCAAGCCAGCCCGACGCACCCGGTTATCTAACAGCGCGCGTAGGAAACCCCAAGACAACCAATACGCGATATTCTCTCATACACCCCCATCTCCTCTCTCATCCAATCTATCGAGCTCTCTGTACCTCGGTAAGACTATCCTCCTCAACTCTTAACGCATATAACTTCACTACTGCGCGATTTGACATTTTCACATAAGCATTGCAACTTGACCCCCCAAAAGACCCGAAGCGGCACGACTACGCTCTTCTTGCTAGATGCGGACATCAGCCTTTTATGTTATGTACACAACCACATGGTTTACAACAACCATGTATGGAAAATTAATGTGTCACCACGTAAGAATAAACTAGCTAGAGTCGCGTCATGCATGAAATGAACGAAATATGGTAACCTTAATAAACAACACATCATGCGTAACAGATTTGTAACAAGACAAGAAAATTTGTAAAAACCCTAAGCATGCCGTGATCAAATAGGTTGGCTCGATAGGGATAACTAGACATTAGGGTTACGCACGAAAGGTTATAGAAACTCTTATATCATGACCATAACCCATAGCAAGAACGTGACCTAGTAACCCAAAATAACCCACACCGACCTTTTTGGTTCGCTATAAGTGCATCTCAGACAAAGTTAACAACAAACGACTCATGCTCATTGGTTCATACCCCTACCCCGTAACCCATGATACCTAACGCCCGGTTACAACATAAGACGCACCACCTTGCATGCGAGCAAGCCACGGTGGGCTGCTGCCACTGTTGCAGCCGCTAAGGACGTAACAACGTCCTTGCGTCTCAGTGTTCAACTAGCTAGTGGCTAACCCGATAAAACGGAATCGTGAGAAATAAGTGAGAAAATATAGTTTCACATGTTTGTGTGTTATATCACGTGAAGGAAGAAACCACAACAGTGGTTATCAACTCCACTGTTGGGTTGACTGCTACCGAATAGGGAAAAGGGAGAGCCAAGGACCACATGGACTGTTTATATATATTGATATAGGGCCGCATACATGTAATTGTTTTATAAAAACTTGGACACAAAGAATTATTGAAACATGCGTGATTTTCGAGCTCTCGGGTCGTCCCAGCCGAGGTCAAAACGGGTGGGCAAATGCGTTAACGAAACAAGACTATTTCGAATAGGTAGAAAAGCTAAATAACATTTTTTTCGACGACTTAGAATTGGTAACAACGAAACCAAGCTTTTAAACGGGTAAATAAACTTAACACGGTTTATATAATTTATTTGACACTAAAAATATTCTAAAAACTTACTCGGGTTTAAACGTAAAAGTTATAAGATTTAAAACTTAAAATTTGAAATATAAAGGTTAAATATTGGGTATAATAATGTTTGGAAAATTAAGGGATTAAAGGTGATAACCCGAATACTTGAGGATTAATTGTGAAATTTACTTGATTTAGAAGATAGAGGGACTAAAATCTGCTATTCTGAAACTTAAGGGTATTAGATGTAAATAAATAAACTTTATAAATAAATTAAACGAGTCAAACGAACCGTAATATATATATATATATATATATATATATATATATATATATATATATATATATATATATATATATATATAACTGATAATTCTGCAAATTAATTGACGACTACGGTATAAATAAATAGGCGTGATAGGAAAATATATAAACTTAGTCACTTACAAATAATGCTTATATTTTCCTAAGATATAAATCGCATAAACTTGTAGATATAAGTTGCGACGCATAATGTTATCAAGTTATGTATATATACTCGTAGATGTAAAGTTGTGTATCATCCCTAGAGCCAACGGTTTAATCAACATTTTGAAAACATAAAACGTTATCTCATAAACGACAATACCCTTTGATGACCCACTTGCATAATTCCTTTCATACATTAAGTTTTTAGAATTGTCATAATTACTTAGGCGTTTGACCGAGTTACTATTTGGTGTGCATTGATC
Organism: Tanacetum coccineum; assembly: GCA_026074375.1. Lineage (NCBI taxonomy): Eukaryota > Viridiplantae > Streptophyta > Magnoliopsida > Asterales > Asteraceae > Tanacetum > Tanacetum coccineum. The sequence continues at coordinate 14,167 of BQNB010120234.1, forward strand.
CATAATCAATTCCAGATGATTAACTGACAAGGTGAGTTTTCATAGCCCCTACTTTACTGTTTTAAATCAACCTTTGGGGTGAGAACATTGCTTATTTTTAACAGATGAACACAAGTACATTTATTGATTTACTATTTGGTCTAAGTCCCTATTCAACCCAACTTGCTATATTGCCCAATTTATCATTAACCGTTAATTACTCGTAAGCGCGATTGTTACGAATAGATCTACCGGGATTGACATCCCTGTTTGTCTTGGACTGACATTAGTCAAGCAAACACAGTTTCATTTGAGTCAGTTACGGATGTCGCAGGTTGGACATCTGCATGGGCTTATCTACGATGATACTTGTTAATGCTTCGGTGTCATGAGCTTAGACAATAGTAAATACTTTTCATTGTGATATATAGGATTACTATATTTCATGCTATGGTTATAAATCTTGTGGTTTATCCTAATCATTAAACAACAAAACCTATGAACTCACCAACTTTATGTTGACACTTTAGCAATGTCTTTCTCAGGTGCTCTACCTTATAGAATATATGGTGTTTGCATTGGTATATTGGCATGTAGAGGTCTATCTCTCGTATCAAGTCCTCTTCACGCCATGAAGTCACCATCCCAAATCCAGTCTTCTGCTGTTGTGAATTTTGGGGGTGTGACAGCATAGGTTTGACTTAGATTAGATTAACTTAGATTAGATAACCAAAATATACATAAATTGAGAGATTTAACCTCGCTTCAAGTGTTCGACACCCTACTTACCGCAAAACTACTACCGATCGGGTACACTGCACGTTAAAGTATTGTTTTTAGGTATAGTCGACATAAAATAAATAGTAAAACTTGATACATAAAATACCTACTCACAATGACACATCAAGTTTTTGGCGCCGTTGCCGGGGAGTGAAGTTGTTTAATTCTTATTTATTAGTGTTTTAGTTTAGTTTAGATTAATTTGCATATTTGTGTGTTTGTTTTCTGCATTGTATATTTTGCATATTATATGTTTTCTACATAATTACAATTTGATGTAATTCTTCTGAGTCGAATACTGAATACGGCGTATAATTTTTTTTCAAATCAATATAGCGTATTCGACTCTATCATCAATACACCGTATTTAGTTCACTGAATACGGCGTATTAACCTATCTAACAGTTTTCTTTCCTAGCAAATTTATTACAGGTCACAATGGACGACCCCAACATTACTATGGAGGAGTATATCAGGCTTGAGGAAGAAAAAGCCTGTAGGCGTGGTAAGGTGTATAAATGGGAAACTGCTACGTATGGTAAGATCTGGGATAATGAAGACGTTCACGACCTCAGATCTGTTGAAACTAAATTCCCAGCTATAGTCTTTAACGGCACATTAACATCTGAAGCAGCAGTCTCATGTGAGCCTACGACAAGTTCTCTTAACAACGATGAAATCGACTTTAGAATATCGTTTGACGAATCCAGCGATGGAGATTGCACGGTAATTTTCGACAAAAATTCATTTTCCGATAAAATAATTTCTGTGAACGATTTAAAAACGGATTCGGAAAATGATTATGATAAAGTCAATATGCCTTTGCTTCCATCAACCAAGCCTACGGTCAGTTGTTTTGATGATTTAGACTTCTTTAAAGATTTTGAGAATGAATTTTCAGCCATTGTTTACAATGATGCTCTAACGTCTAAATCAGAATTCTTAACTGAACCTACTGTAAGTCCTCAACATATCGATGGATTTAATTTGAAAGATGAAACATCATTGTCCGAATGTGATGAAGAGGAACAAAACGTTTTATACTTTAATGATCTATTTTCTTTTAACGTAATTTATCCCGATGATTCAAAATCGGATGAGGATAATGATGATGATAAAATCGATATTGAACACTCTTCGGGGGATTTATCTGTCAAACCATTACCTGATGTAATATATACCGATGATGGTGCCTATGCACATGGGTCAAATAAGCTTTTAGAAACAAGTCATGATACATCTAACAAATTTTTCAAAACTGAATTAAGAATTAAATTTTAATATCGTGACTTGTAATTTTCTCAACAAAGGGATGCCATTCATTTTTCTAATTAAGAATTTGTGTGCCATTTGGCATCCCGTTCGACCCCAAATTGTTTTATAAGGATGAGATTAAATTAGGGAAAGTCTAACTTAAAGACTTTTCTTTAAACAAAAGTGCTTGCCGGGAGAAAACTCGGAATGTATTTTCAATTTTTTTTATCGAGTCTGTCTTCCCAGACTATCTATACGGCTTATCCAAACCCATAGATACAGCGTATTGACTATCTGGACGTTATCCAGTCTTTATTTTCAGCACAATCTATACGACGTATTCATTAAACGAATACGGCGTATACATGTATCAATACGACGTATTTTGGGGTATGGATACGGCGTATCGACTTCCTGTACAGTTTTAGGTATTTATTTCGAGTCTAACCAACGAACACACGGAGATAGAATTGCATTTGTTTTCTGAGAATTTACATAGGACCTCAAGGGAAATTGACGAATGTTGGTGGAGTGTTTATAAATCTGGAGATCTTGAAGTGTTGGAGTCTTAAAACTTCAAGGCGGCTGTTCAACACAATCTTGCTAATAAACTCAACATGGAGAATCTACCGAGCAAATATCAGGGGAGTTTCTCATTCTAATTCTTTTTAATTCCCGTATTTAATGTTTTATCTATACAACGAAGACGTTGTATAATTCAAGTGGGGGGATGGAATTAGAATGTTTACTTGTCCTATTTTTCACACTAAAATGCTTAAATTTAAAAAAATTTCCAGCATACTTTTGTGAAATTACTTGATACATAACCTGCACACAATAACCCTTGTTAGATATTGTGAGGATTTAGCCTTACCCGTTTCTAAATGTTTACCCAAATTCCACAAAATATAAGTGTGCCAGTGATGTTGTAGACTTTAGAACTTGGCTTGGTATATCTATTCGAGACCGCAGTGATAAGTACTATGGATTTAGATGGAGTAACTTGTTTAAATTGGTAAATTTTAGGATTACACCCAAATCGCCTTTACATGTTGCTTCTTAACTAACTATACTGGTTAGTTAACCGCGTATAAACCCTTTGTTTACTCTCACTTTAAGAGTAAGATACCCCTAGAACAACCCGTAGAGCCAATCCTTTATGAATTACACCAATTATTTGTTTCGTTACACCTTTACACCTTAGCCTACCTTGTTAGATTAAGTTTATTTTACAGTTGCTAGTTGCTTAAAGTGTAAAGTTTGTATTTCCCGAGTCTTGTGTCTATTTTGGTACGGTTGGAAGAAATTTGCACATTGCAAATGGGAATGTATATTATAGTCAAAACTCATGTATTTTTACTACCATCGCAATTATTGGTACATCCGAAGAATGAATGAATTATCAAAGGAATTATTCGGAATTATTATGATCGTGAAGATGGTGAAACTACACCGAGTTTGGTAGTATAGTGTTAGCAAATTTTTTTGTAAAAACTAGAAAAATCGCAAAAAAGAGAAGGAAAGTTTGAAGATAATCGTTTCGCAACTACCAAAGGAATTACACGAAGGATCGATTATTTGTTGATACAAATCGACGATGTAGAGTCTTGTATAAAGTAGAAGATATTGCCACTTACCTTATAAAGTATGGGATGATTGGGAAGTTGACCATAATGGGAATGCCAACTTAGGTTGTTGTTTTTGATCTATGATCAAGACGTTTATAAATAGTTGTGTCTTTATCATGGTAACGGTCGTGAAAAAAGTTTCTAGCAACTTGTATTTTAGACTTAATCTATTTGTTTTGTAACTTTATTTAACAACAATTTAATTCCCTTTCCTAATTATTAACCATGGGTTTTTACGCGAATGAGGATGTGATCGAGCGTGCATGTCTTTTCCGTCGTTACAGCCATGCATGCATGTCTCAACTGCCTTGTTGGTTTATTACTATTGGTGAAAGTTAAAAGATCCATACCCTATATTACTCTACTATTCCTACTCTTTAGCTTATTTAAGGTAAGAGTGAGCAGCCACATGTGTCTATCCCGTTGTTACAGGTGTGTATGTGTGGTCTTTGTTGTCCTCCTGGAATATTGGTATCGATAAAGATTAGTTAGAGTAATCAACCCTAAGCCTTCTCATTTAATCCTATATTTACCTATATAAACTTGTTACTCCTTAGCTTTAGCGGTGGAGATGTGTATCCTTGTCAAGCTTATGATAGAATACTCGTTACGACCAAGCAATTGAGCGAATTAATTACATGTTACCACATAGATTAGTTGAGTGATTTGAGTGTTTTCATCTTCTTATTTCGTGAGGTGTTTGGTTGTGTACTTGTAATAGATCAAATAAATGCTTTAACGGAAAATATTTTTTAAAGATACATTTATATAGACTTCCAAAGGCTACTTGAGGACAAGTAGGATTCAAGTGGGGGATATTTGATGACATCAAATAACATTTATTTTATAACATCATTTATCCCATGTATTTAACCCATTTTGTATAATTATTGCAAAGAATTGTTACTTAATCGTTTAT